>JBBPLF010000520.1:0-22887 GCA_038089615.1 Aureoboletus auriporus
CCGCGATTTTCGTCGCGTCCGGTGAGACGTCCACCGCATTCACCCAGTCGCGGGGTCCTTGAATCTCCCTCACTTTTTCGAGGTTCTCTGCGTTCCACATCGTCACCTTTTTACTCCCGCTCACGATCCACTTTCCGTCATGCGAGACCGCAATGCTCCAAATAGGACTCCCCGCATCGACTGGTGTCCCTACCCCTTTTCCGTCTCTCACACGCCAACGTCGAATCTTTCCTTCGTTATCACCGCTCACAAAGTGCTCTCCATCCGCGAAGAGTGCGAGTCCCTGGACATCAATACAATCGATTACAATCGGTTTCTCTTCCTGCTCCTCAACGATGCTGGAGTTTTGATTAGAGTCTTACCTCCTTGTTAACATTGCACTTTCAGTTGGCCCGTCAAGCTCTCACCTTGAATTGTTCCCACATCTTCTTGCTGTATGTTGCTCGAGGAGGAGCCGCTTTCCCTCAGAGGTGATTCTTGGTTCCTCGTCAGTGTTGTCCTTCTGATTGTCCTGCGTGCTCACCATTCTTTTTTGGCCTCCGGCGTAGGAGATGCATGGTAATGGAACGAAGTACGTGTGGTTATTTTAGCCTTGCGATGTACGTTACCCATTGGTGCCTGGCATGCTGTATACACGTGTCCCGATAATATCGGAGAGCATCATGATTAATATTGCACAATCCCCATACTGGCTTTGATCGTGTAAATGTTGAACGCTGAGCCAAGCCTTCTGATTGCGTGCAGACTCTGCAGAGAGCCGCCTGCGCACACGCCATAATGGGCGCATGCACCTGGTCCTCAGGCTTCAAGCTTCAAGACTCAGTACTCCATTCACAACCAACAATTTGAGTAGGATATGATAGGTGGCATAGATATTGATATACGACGTCCAGGTCAGCGGTATATCGTGTGAGTAAAGTAGGAATCCGACACGCTTCGATGGTGAATGTAGCTAATCAATTTCGCCCGAGAATCTCGTGTTGTTGTTCAAGATGATGACTTCGCGTGGATCAGAAAAGGATACTGGCAGGGACCATGGTGGACTTTGGAGTCCCATATAGCGCTATAGATTCGGGATCTGGACAATCAAGAATTGCTTCTCGTCCTAATAGTGGGTCAGATCTACGTCTGGTAGAACGATAATATACCATATATGCACGCTAAACCATTCGTCTTCCTTGTCATTGTGAAAGTTTTTCAAAAGCATGAGAAGCTTCTCCTTGTTCCGCCGGAGTATCGCTTCGATTTGCGGCGGTTTATTTGGATTGGCAACAAACACCTTGATCAGAAGACAGACGTCTAAATCGTCCTATACAAGCGAAGAGCAGACGGACCTGGAACACGTGAAACGCATCAAACTGAGTATTATTCCTCTTGTCACGCAACATGTTCATCATCATCTTGAGGTTGGCCTCCTGTGCAATATACCGTGTCATGACGTTGACATTGGCATCATTGAGTGGTATCTCGTCGAGAAGTGCCGCTTTGTGATATGGTTCTGAGAGAGGATGAGTGTCGTAAAGAACGTAATGAACTGTTCACGTCAACGGGGACCAAGAAGAACGGAGAAGAACACGCATTCTATCGTAATTCTTGTCTAAGTAGTCGGCCACCATGGATTTGTGCCGGGTCAGCGTCTCCTTCAGATTTGCAAATGCATCACATGAAACGCCAAACGACGTCGTCTCTATGTGATTCGGAAACATGTAAAATCTAGCAAAAACGTTAGCACTAGATGCCTGTCGTGTTCATCACCACTCACTGTTCAGAGTAACGCAGGATCTTTGCGAGCTATTCATGTTTCAACATCTCCCGAAAAATCATGCCCGTATTGAGCGCGATCTCCTCGTTTGCATACCCAGCAAACGCAGTAAAGATGACCTCTTCATGGCACGCACAAGTGTACTCGACAGTGGGCAACCGAGTCCCAATCTGACGACGCAAGAGCTTGCAAAATATCTGCACGATGTCTCTCCGAAACTCGAAAGCGAACTGGGCAATGTTCTGGACGAGGAGAAGGAGGTCGGTGGTGTAATAGGTCTCTTTGGCTAGCTGTGCGACCAATTCAGGAACGGACTCTGTGGCTACGACGTGAGATGGAGACCGGTCACTTGACGGCCGATCATCGGGGTTCTAAATTGCGATCGGATCGGAGAGGGCTGAATCTGGGCTTGATCGCTCCCAAGCTACTTGCTATCCCCCTTCTTGCGTTTCTTGTCCAAGAGCGTCAACTAAAACCGCTTAGGCTACATCAATCTGGCTTGTGGATCGTCTATCAACGTGACTGGAGACTATTTGGATCGGTACTTCCTGAGTGGTGTCTCTAATCCACACTTCCACGCGGTCAATACGATCGTTTACTGCCCAAATCGTCACATGTCTTCCCAGGCACTGAAGGCTCACAAGCATGGTACCCCTTGGACAGGTTTACTGCCAGTGAGATGATGATAGCTCCAACGGATCGTAATTCAGTGGTAGTCTTCCAGTCGTAAGATGAAGCTTCTCGTTTGTTTGCTTCGCTGCAACATTAGGGGAGTACAGAGCTGTTGTCCGGGCCGTTTTCGAGGCCGTTTTCCACCTCGTTGTCAGATCCTGGGATAATGCTGACAACGGCTGTCGGCTTTGCCTTCCCTCGTTTTCTCGCCGTTTTCGACGTTGTCGCTGTTGTCAGTCACACGACATCTAACCGGAGTTTGAAGTGGATGGTAGTGATAGGTCGGTACTACTGTATGCATGCACAATACCAGTGTTTCTCTACGAATAGGCTCCTGGACCAACATCCCGAACTCATAAAAAATAATACCAAGACCGCACAAAATGCCCCCTCTGCGACGACATGATAGAATCACTGGACCACATCCTTACATCGTGCACCAGTACAGAATGAACAATTGTCTGGAATATCGCCAAGCAACTGTGGCCCTCAATGCACCCTAATAACGCCCCCCATCCCTCTGCCTGATCCTCGGTAGCGGATGCATCACCCCGCATGTACCCCCCGACAAACGACCAACATATACCGAACGCGGCAAAGCAAGACTACTTAAAATCCTCATCTCAGAATCCGCCTACCTTATCCGGACTCTGCGATGCGAGCGAGTTACCACAGAAAAAACATACTCTGCCACGACCATAAGTCCATAACATGCTGGCTCAACAAACTCAACTCACGACTCTACATCGACAGACACTGCACTAAATCCCACCCCGCACTCGAGATACAATGACTTTACCCAGGAATTATGTGGATCGCTTGTCCAAAAAGAAAATAATACCAGTGTTTAAACTCAGCGCGTAGATGTCAGCCACATCACTGAATCCCCAGATTCCTGATAATGTCTTATAAGGCCATTGTGACGTAAATCGTGTCCATCAGGCCAAAAAAGAGTGCACGCTGATTTTAAATGCCTTATTTGGCTTATAATGGTAGGCCCACTATGCAATAAGGATCAGTGTGGTCAATTCTGTGTAAGAACCCAAACTTGATGAATAAGCTTGATGTTGATAAGTGTGAACTAAATAGCTAAATATGAACACATCGGCAAATGCTGAAAATCAGCACAAAGTTTTATAACAGTAGGCCCAGCTGCTATTAATCATCATGCAGTTAGTAGTGTACAGGGTTGAGAGATCATCACATGGAGTAACCCTCCGTTGCACCAAGGAAAGTAGTAATTGCCCGATGCATCAGGGAAATCAGTGTTGAGAATCTTGGTATTCGCATTTAATATTTCATATTACATAACCAAGATTCTAGGCCTGTCACATGACAAGTCACCTGATTGCATGACACATTCACTTGTGTATATAATCAAAGACTAGACCTGCTGACATATTTGCTTATGTACAGGGTGTTAACACTGGGCGTTGGAACGTAGCACAGCGAACACTTGAAGTAGTTCAAAGACTTGTTGTGGGCGAAGCAAAAAGATAAGAAGTCTCACTACCCAATGCGCACACTTGGGGCTTGTGGAAGTGCTAAGTAACAATGCTGGATTGCGTAGAACTAGCTGGGGAATACAGATGAGGCGAGTAGCTACTTATATGAACTAAGGTGCTGCGGAATCCTATGCGCGCGGCAAGAGCTATGCTGCTGCATACTGTGTAAGGCAGTGTCTGCAGTATCGAGGCTATGTGGTGGGGTAAATGGGGATATGAGACACTGCATAAGGAGAGCAGTGTCAAGGAGGAAGTAGTCCATAAAAAGAGAGTAAGGTTTCAGGAGATCCCAAAACAAGCAAACTATTGAGGAAAGGAAGATAAGTTCATAGTGAAGATATGAGGAGAGATGATAAGTCCATAAGTGTAAGGAAAAGATGGGTCACAAGGGAAAACCGTAACACAGGATCTAGACCACTTAGTCATCACACGTGACTTTGAGGCCTTTATGCTATTCATTATGGCATCATATTACTTCAGATGACATCATAGATAAGAGCAACTTATGCCATTGGATGTCTTTATAGACTCCAGATAAGTCTTTTACACTATTGGTTGATATTCTTATATCACATAGCCTAAACTGTAGGTACAGCCACCGCTGTAGATGTATATAAGGATGGCCCTTCTGGCCATCCTTTTTCCCTTTTCTATAGTGTCTTATACAGTGATTTCTCACTGGAGCCATCTACCTTTGAGCTGTTCCACACCACTACCCGACTACACTACCTTTGACACTCTAGTCAGAAGCTCATTATACTTTTGGTTACTACCTCAGGATTTCCACCTGAAGTGTGAGTATTCCCACACTTTGTCACTCCCTTAACCTGCGACTTCAGGTTTATTCCCGAAAATCAGCACTAATTTTCATAACGGTAGGCCTGGCTGCCATTAATCATCGGGCAGTTAGTAGTGTCAAAAATTTCATGGGTCGAGAGAACTCAAGACGGAGTAGCTACCCAGTGCATCAAGGAAATCAGTGGCCACTCGATACATCACAGAAGTCAGTACCAATTATTATAGTGGTAGGCCCAGCCGCTATTTATCATCAAGCATTTAGTCATGTCAAAGATCAGACAGCTGGAGATAGCTAGAAAATAAATTTGGGGCATTAGCAAAGTTCAATATGACAAAGTGATAGTCATCTTGGAACAGGCTGAACGCCCAATGCAGTTGGTGAACACAGGACAGTTTGACAAAAGTAAATAAGCAACTGTCTGTTTGGGCCATACTAGAAAAAAAAATCGTATTGTGAGCAATCCAGAACATTAAACATGTGACCAAATCAGCAAAATAACAGTCTACATGTCTGACATTTGCATTTTTAACAAAAAGTGGGCGCTTTGGAAAAGGAACACCAAATAGGGTGAATTTAATAAGACTCGCTTTTCAGGCACATACTCGCAGTTCTTCTGTTCAACAGGATATCCTTGTGATACATTCAAACTAGTACTTGTTCCGAAATTGTACAACTTGATGTTTGTAACTGCCTGTTCTTCATCCAGTTTGTCAGTTATTCTGCTGCTCCTTCAGTGCCAGGTTGTCTCCTCTTCAGTGTTAACCACTGACTTCATGGAGCAATGTGGGTGGTCCAGCTGCAAGGAAAATTCCATACCAAAGATGGCCCTATAAATTTTAATGAGCACTCATTACAACACAATACCATAGTTGAAAATACCTGCTCCACCATAATAAAAGGTTATCCACATATTTGCGGTTGTTTGTGTCATGTGCTTCCTCAAACCATTCAACTATGATGTGATAGAATTTGGCCAAGTCGAAGACACTGTCCACAATCACCCATGTACAGTACTTGCAGTTGAGAGAGCGAAGTGAACCTGCAAGAGATTTCCAAACTCAATATCTTGTCACAATGGCTGGAAATACACACCTGGCAAGCCACATAAGCAATGGAGTGGGGCTGAATGGTTTTCATCCCAGCAAGTTTAGCTACATTAGCCCAAGTCCATCTATCACCCCTGCGATGCCTCCTGGAAGTTAATGACTCAACTGCAGGGTGATTGTTCTTGAAATTCTCTGCTGCCGTTGGAGAGATAAAAATGCTTTTGGATGCCTAGACTATGGCATAAGTAACAAGGAAGTGAGGGTGGAAGAAGCACTTACCTTGACCAAGATATCACCCTGGAACAGTCCTTCGGAAGGTTTTTCCGGATTGTAGACATAGCCTGCATATAGGAACATAGGCCATGAATCTGCTTGGACCAGAAAGTCAGGATGTCACTCCCGAATTCTTTGACAAACACTGAGATATGTAGTATTCAGTTTGGCCATGCAAGGGACAGATAGGAAGTCACAACACAAACCTGTTACAATCCTTGATGACACTTGGACAACTCATTTTTCTCTTCACCTTAACAATCTAATGAATGTTCTATCTTGTTCTTAACCATACTGGAACCACATGGAACCACACCAGAACCATACAGAACCACGTGTATCACTTCACCTTCGAACGGAACCACATGGAACCTTCATGGAACCACATGTACCACTTCACCTTTGAATGGAACCACATGGAACCTTCATGGAACCACACAGAACCACATTTGACACTTGTCACTTCCTTTCGTTAACACCGTTTCACCTCGGAACCACAAGGGCTTTTTCCCTCCCCTCAGCAATGCCCTTCTAATGCATTGCCTCATATTCCCTAGACTACCACACTGCCCGCCACTGCCCTGCACAGCACACATTGCCCTATGCAGCATGCATTGCTTTATGCAGCACGTCCAGCTTACTACTACCTTATGTAGCCCTTACTGTGGCTACTGCCTTACGCAGCCTCCAAGCCTAGTATAAGTAGTCTACCCTCTTCACTGGCATTCCCCAGCCAGTTCTATGCACTTGGATGTACTTCTCTCCTCTAGTACTTTCCTATGCAATGTCTGGTCTCCCAAAGTACTTGTGTGTGACAATGCTTTGAGGTTCTTGTCACACCAACGTCAAAAGCCACATATCAAATGCTCTAGTCAAGCGTTAGAGGGAGCAGCTATATCCTCAGTATTATATTCACAGATTTGGGCGATACACCAATACCAAAACCATGAATCTAACAAAACTTTGGGTTATTCCAGTCATAGTCCACAGGACATAGAAGCATGCCTGTCGGGTTGTTGCAGAAGCCTCTACTGCTCTTGTCCAAGACTGTAAGGGAAGGGGTGGGCTTTGGGTCACAGGACATGAGCCAGTTGACAACCTCAACTTTGAGCCTGTGAGTGTCATCAGAAAGTCCACTGTCAGCCCCTTGTGTAAGCTGAGTTCATATGAGGGCAATGACAACAATGAAAGATAAATACCACTTGCCATCTGCAACATATTCCTGCGATCCACCCCACGGATGCTCTGAATTGAGGGAATCAAAAGGAGCAGTTCTTGATAGCGTCAATATAACCTATTCTCTCTTGTGTGTTCTGTTGGCAATGTGGATGACAACAAGAGTATAAAAGACGGACCGGTCAGTATGTTCCATAAGAATGCCCGTGTGATCAAGCAGCTCTCGTCTGTTACCCTCCACTAAGATGTCATCAATGTCGTTGTTGAGTGAGACAAGACACTTGATAAGCTGTCCTTTCTGCTGCATCTCTCCCCCTGATCTGCAGAGGGAACATAAGTTAATTAGAACTTATAACAGTATGCAGATACTTGCTGTTTTCTGTGCTGGTTGGTGCTTTGCAGCACAACAACTTGTTCTTGCAAAGAGTTAATCCGATTTAAGAGAAAAGAGGGGTCCGTGATTGTTGAGGAAGGTTCACTGGTAGACATGGAACCAGATCTTACAGTAGTTGGAGAACCAAGGACACGCGAGAGTATTTGTAGAATTCTGTAATGCATCACAGATATCTTTCGTCAATAGCTCAATGCTCAGCAGAGAAGTGAGCGGACTTGCATGATTTTGCAACTGTTGGGTCCCGAAGATAAAAATCAAACCTAAATAAGCGGGGATCACAAGGTAAGAGAGTTCTCAGATAAATAAATAACAAGGCAGTGTGTTGAAATACTCCAAAGTTTGTTTTGAAAGGTAAGTCATAAAAACCCTTGGGTTGCACATTGTTAGTGACCATATGCGAGGTTGTCTGATCAGATGTTCATTGCAAGAAAGGAAATGCTGACCTGACACATTGGCGCCCTGACGGTAACTTCGTCAAAGTCCATGATAACACTGTCAGATCCCAGATAAATTGAAAAAAGGCGATGTGCTACAAGCATATGACAACTGTATTCCCCTTTCTCCTTCATTAGTGAAGTGCAAGTCCCTGACAGAATTTGAGTAGACCTTCTACTTGACAGCAATGTGGATACCCTTGGAATGGACATACCATTGTTTTGTCCCTTCTCTGTAAGAGAGGGGCTTACTGGTAGTAAGTTCAATTTTGAGCAGGACCATGGCATAAATATTCAATTCCCTTGATTTTGCTTGGGTCCTACGTAATATCAATAAACAACCTAACATACAAAAGAAAGAATTTCTTGCACCTATTTGACAGCATGATTCAGAGCTGATAAACTGTGATGTCCAATTGATTACTCCACATCACAAGTATCGAAGTGAGCTAATGCTTTAACTGTTGACGTCTATGGTTAATAGTTTCAGGATCTTGAAAAAAAATCAAAATTGGGAAGTCGGTGCCATGTGATAAGGAAGAATGGACACTACACCCGTGATCCTTCCGAGTGCACATGCCATGATGCAATGTACATTAAACAACTCTCAGTCAACAAGTATAAAATATTCCACCTTTTCGAGGCTTGATGTCTCTGCCATCTTTTTTTCTTCCCTTCTGTTGGCTGTGACAATGGTCGCTGCTTCAAAGATCCACTTTATCCCTCTTGAGATTCAACTGATAGTTTTTGATTTTGCGAACAGGGAGGCGGGCAAGTTGTACAACTACATATTGGTTGCAAAGCATGTATGACAGCAGTGAGTTTTTTGTGGTTGATGTCGAGAATGCAACTAATACACCTGAGTTAGTCTTGAGCATGTTCTTTACGCTCAAATCTGGATTTTTTCAGAGGACAAGGCCAAGAAACTTGTGGAGTCACTCACTATGCGCCACAAGCATATCAACTTCCTTTATATCAGATCCCGCATCTTTTCTTCGACTGTCGTCCAGCTCCTCGGGCTGGCTCCGATGCTGGTCAAACTGAATGTATGTGCTGGAGGTAACACCTTCTGTCAGTTCCAGAAGATTTTCAATACAATTGAGCAATTAACTGACCTGCACTTGCTCTCCATTGAGCCTGTTATGTTGTTTGGGACACGGTTCATCAACCTCACTACCACCACTGTCTTCAATCGCATCACCCACCTGGATCTCTCAACAACCTGGACATGGGAAGCGATGACAGGGGGGTTTCACAAATTAACTTCATTGACCCACCTGTCCATCAGCTGGAGATTGACGTGTGCAGCAATGCCTGAATTGCAAGACTTGCTGAGAAACGATGCCTTTAAGATTCTTGTGATTTGGAGGAGTGATAACGAAGACCAACACATCATCACAAAGAATTTGATTAGACGTGGGTTGGACGATCCCAGAGTTGTGGTCCTCCGTCGATTCAGGTTGTTGATTTACATGGACCAGACTGAGTTTTGGAAGGAAGCAGAAGCAATTGTTCAATGGCACACAAAATAGAAGAGCAAGCACTTTGTTTTTCAGGGAGGATAGAGCTGACAAGGTCTCACCTGAATATTGCAGTCCAATCTTTGACCAGGCCGATGATCATAGAGGAGGTCCTGAGGGTATGGGAGCAGTCGACTGATTGATAGTAAGTATACTTACATAACTATCAGGCAAATAGGAATTGCTTACCAAGCACACAGAGTGCAGTGCACAAAATGTTTGATCCTGTATAACACAGTATGGCCATGGAGTATCCAGGATGGTTAGTGGAACATGAAGGTTGCATGGACGAGAATCACCCGGGTGCAATCTGTGAGTTAGAAAGTCGATGGTCAAGCATATGGGAAAGCGCTGATTGCAATCTGTAGGTACACTGTATAATGGGGAACAGCTATGGGAAAAGGGAAAGTTCATTACAGAGATGTGAGGGAGGCTTACCTGGGTAGTGATACAGTTTATAGGATAGAGAGTCGATGACTGAGTCTAAAGCAGATCAATGGCTATGAAAATTGTTTCGTTACAGAGATGTGAGGACGACACACCTGGGTAGTGATGCAGTCTGTAGAATAGAAAGTTGATGACTGAGTCTAAAGGAGATCAATGGCTACAAAAAATGTTTCATTACAGAGATGTGAGGACGACATACCTGGGTGGTGGTACAGTCTGTAAAATAGAAAGTCAATGGTCGAGTGGAAAGAGATGCTTCAGAGAGCCTACAACCCCACGGACACATGATACGAGAAGGTGACGGGGCAGCTCAATGGACACAAAGTCCAGAGGCGATCTCAGTGCGACGCAAAGTCTGACCGTTGGAGATATGAGTGAGTGGCACAAAGCCAACTCGGGAGGGAAACACAGAGAAAGGTGGAGCAAGATCTTGAAGGCACGGTGGTCATGAGCGGAGAGTCTTGAGGGGTGCAGGTGCCACGAATGGAGAGGCCTTGAAGTCTTGAGGGTGCAGTGGTCACAAGCAGAGTCTTGAGGTGTTGATACGGATAATATTGAGGTGGTCAACAAAAAAGGAAACATATGGGAGCAGAACAAAAACAGCACGTGAGTTAGGCTCCAAAAGAAACATAATCATTTTCCCACACATGTTCAATGATTAGCTAATTATTGTCCTTGTCTATTTCCTTGACCACTGGTTCCTCAAGGCTTCAAGGCCTCTCCATTCATGGCACCTGCACCCCTCAAGACCCTCCGCTTGCAACCACTGCACCCTCAAGAGTTCAAGGCCTCTCCATTCGTGGCACCTGTGCCCCTCAAGACTCTCCACTCATGACCACTGTGCCCTCAAGATCTTGCTCCACCTTTCTCTGCATTTCCCTTCCGAGTTGGCTTTGTGCTGCTCACTCATATTTCCAGCAATCAGACTTTGTGTCACACTGAGATCACCTCTGGACTTTGTGTCCATTGAGCCACCCTGTCACCTCCTCGTATCATGCGTCAGTGGGGTTGTAGGCTCTCTGAAACATCTCCCTCCTTCCACTTTCTTTCCAACCAATGCATTTTACTTTGGCCTTTTCAGCAGTGTGTTTCTATCTTCGCATCACCTTGGTGTTAATACTAATTCCAAGCTAATGTTTCGTTTGATCATGTCCACGGCTAAATCTAGATTTGCTCGTCAGATTCGATCTGATGATGGTAAGTCTGGATGTATTTCTACGTGGGACTTTACTTGCATTGCTCACCAGCCTCCTTCAACTCTCTCGATGCCAAATCCATTGCTTGCCACTCCGGTGGCCCCCTCATGTACACCTCTCCCAACATGTCCTTCATCCCCGAACCACACAACAGTGACAAAGAATTGTGTGCCTGCACCGATGGACACTTTGGTCCAACCAACTGTTTCCAGTGACCTCAAGAATTTTGCAAGGAGTATCACCCTTCCCTTGCAGATTTTGAGCCCCTTCCACTGGCTGCCTTTGAAGTTGGACGTCTCAATCAGGAGAAAGTGCTCAGTGTCACCTCTCTGTGCAACATTGTTTCAGCTTGGTATAACAACTGGAAGAAGACTCGTGGGGACAAGAAAGACATAGGTAGCCATATGTATGTTGAAGGCTCTGGACCACAATTTGTTGGTCTTGCTCAACCATCCCCTCACATTCCACGATGTCATCGTCATCATCGCTCAAGCTCAGCGCAATTTCCTTGATTTGATGGCTTTCCTCGACTACATTCTTGAAGTCCAACCCTACATTGCCCACCCTCCTTTTGCCCCTCTTCCTGTGCACTCTCAATGAATGGGTTGTTTTACAATCGATACCAATGTCTACGCTGAGCTGTACCATGCAGGTGTGCCAGTGTGGCTGATTCAACATGAACTCACTATTGTTAGATTCATTGATTCGTCATCATGAGATCGTATGAAATGAATCTTGTGAACAAATAATGCTGAGGATATAACTGCTCTCTCTAGCGCTTCTTGAACTGAGAGCACTTGATACATGGCTCCAGACGTTGGTGTGACAAGAACCTTAAAGCATTGTCACACACAAGTACTTCAGGAGACCAGACATTGCATAGGAAAGTACTAGAGGAGAGAAGTACATCCAAGTGTGTAGAACTGGCTGAGGAATGCCAGTGAAGAGGGTAGACTACTTATACTAGGCTGGGAGGCTGCGTTAAGGCAGTAGCAGGGCAATGCATGCTGTGTAGGGCAGTGGCGAGGCAATGCATGCTGTGGAAGGCAGTGGTGTGGTCTAGGTGCATGGCAGTGTGTGTGGTCTGGACGCAAGGCAGTGTGTGGGAGAAGGCATCTGCCGAAGTGTGGGGAGAGTCTGGGTAGTTCCATGGTGGAATGAGGTAAGGTGACAAGTGTCACAAAGTGGTTCCATGAGGTTCTGGTAGAAAGGTGAAGTTAAAGGTAAGTAAGTGTGAAGGATGGACCCTTTCCTAGGTCTCTACATTCGCTCCCCAATACAAGGTGAAAGGGATGGAGAAGAGGAAAAATGAATTGTCCAGGGCATCAACTAGGATCATAACAACTATCACCACTCGAACTACCATTGAGAATCCGGTGAAGTTCACTTTTCCCAACAACATTGTTCACAGCATGTACTGTGAACCAGGGAAGCCTGCTCGCCCTTTCAACTGCCTTTATCGTGGACCTGGTGGTTTTCAGCATCATGTGCACACTCATTGGCACTATATTGCTACGATCCAATCCAATCCTCCCGTCTTGGAACCCTCGTCGCAGTCACAGGCTTCCTGTTACAATTTTCCCTTATAACCCCTCTTTTCCCTATGTCTATGGACTCATCGTTTCTCCTCGTGTCTTCGCAAGACACCTATCCCTTTTCTCCAGTTAGGTTTCACTTATCTTTTCGCCCAATTTGTTGAGTCACACGTTATCTTTTCTTACCCAAAAACGGACTAAACCTCTCCTCGTCACCATTCTCCTTATATGGTGACTTGTGTTCCTTTACTCATTGATGCATAGCCTATACTGCGCACATCGCCTTACGCAGTGCGCAGTCACATAGCCCCTACTGCGCTCACTGGATTGCGCAGTACTCAATATCATATAAGTAGTTACCAGACCTCGCCTGTATTCCCCAGCTAGTTCTACGCAATCCAGCATTGTTACTTAGCACAACCACGAGCCCCAAGTGTGTGCATTGGGTAGTGAGACACTTCTTTGCTTTGCTTTGCCCACAACAAGTCTCCGAACTACTTCGAGTGTTCGCTGTGCTACGTTCCGACGCCCAGCGTTAACACTTCCAGTCAAGTGGGAAGTGCCCCAACTCAAGTGCAGACTCAGCGAGCTGCGCAGAAGCAGCGACCTCATCCCAAACAAAGTAAGTTCTTTCAGTTATCCATCCTCAAAGCTTAGTTTGATTTTCCCTGGAGGCCATACCTCTGGAGGCCGTGACAAGTGGGCAGAGTGGTGCACTCCCAAAATGCCTAAGGCGTTCACTGTGTGGGAGAATGCCATGAAGCGTGTCAACAAGGACCCGAACAGGGTAAAGAAAGACATGGTCGATAAGAGCTATTGTATTCCAGAACTGGCCCTCCTCATATCAAGTCCCATCCCCGAGCGATGCCAGCTTTTCATGTCAAGTTGGCTGGCCATTTGCTCGATCTGGATATGTCGGCTTGACCACGACCCGCCTTCACAATTCCTGGCTCCCCAAGAATGGAGAGAGATTCTCCACTGTGCACCATCTAAGGAAGAATTGGAGGCTGCACCTGAAAGCCAGATGGGCAACAAGACTGCCAAAGGTCACAAGTTGGCCATCCTGGATATCTTCGAAGAGGTTGCAGCATTGGTGGCGCAAGCTTATGGTGCTGAGGACATATTGGAATGGCACTGCAGGGAGATTCCACTTGCGTCTCTGGTTAACCTTGCTTCTTGTATCATCAAAGCGATTTTATGGGAAATTTACGAGATTGGCTGGCACTACGAGCTATATGCGCTCAACCAGATTCTCAACCCTACATTGTGGGCAAACAATTGGACTGAGCGCATGAGTTTCCTCCATTGCATCTTCCCTGGCAGTTCTGGACTTGTATTGTGGTCTGAGCCATTACCGTCTCAGTCTGGTAATCTAGGGTTGATGGATGCTTATGCTGACAACATTGCAGTCCTGCAAAGCTTTTGTCTTCTTCTCTCCACATGGCCGGATGCTCATCCATCATTTTCGTACTTTCCTCCTTTCGAGCACCACTCCAAGCAACCACCACTCCAAGCAAGTGCCACTTCAAGCAAGCGCAGCTGTATGAAATCATGTCACGGGCCTACCTTTTCTATGTACAGACTTTCTACGATTATTTTGGACGTCCCCCTTTACTTCCACATCATTTCCCTTTTGATTATCATGATTGACAATATCGCTTTTGTTTCTCCCTCCAAGTGTTTTTTTTTTACGTTACTAATGGAATACTGCATTTAGTTGCCCTCGTGTGCTCAATGTTTCCTTTCACATCAGGTATCTTTTTATTCCCCAACTGGGGAGGTGAACATGCGCTCGCCACTCTAAGTTTTTCTATCCCAATACTTATCTCGTTACTGATGTCCTCCTTCAGTTGTCACCCAGATTGTTCTCATACCTTCGCCTCTAAGAGGGATTTGACGTAACATCGATCAGCATGTAATGTCTGCCATATGGTGCAAGCAGACTGAATTGCACGAGCAGCCAGTTTGAATGATGAACCCCTGACAAAGCGGCTCAGACAAAACGGCAAGGTGAGTCCAGGCTGATTAACGAGTAGAAATAACTCACATCTCACTGGTTATAGACATCTTCGGATCAATCTGCAGTGGGCAATGTTCAAATCACCCCCCCCCTCCTCCCAGCCCTGTATGCAAACACCCGTCCATAAATGTATGCCATCTCCATTGAATTCTTCCTTGCCTCAATTTTCACCAGCAAATGTTGTAGTTGCACCTGTGAGTTCCCTGCCATTGGGAACTCCTGCCAATTTGTCTATGTGAAACCTGTTCCAAGCTCCTCTCGCCCTGACCCTGAGCAACCCCTCCCTGCACATACCAGACGACCCCTTGCAAGATATCAAGATATCATACCGGACCCTCCAATGCCAGCGGTGGTGCCTGAACCCCCTTCATCATCCACCTCCATCCCTCACATTTTTCTCCACATATTCAACTCCTTGTGTACCGAGTTCAACAACTCAGGGATTGCACGTGCTTACAAACATTGCCCAACCCACAATCCTGACTCAGTACTTTCCATCAAAGAGTTGGGTTGAACAAGTGCCCCAATGCCATCTGACTCTGTGGACGGTATCCATGACATATTTTTACCACCATGGCCCTGGAAGAACATGACCATTTGGCATCTCATGCAGTGGAAACAAAGTGGGAGCAGTCAGAAGTTGAATGCTGAGGTCACATGACTGGTTGATGAGGTTCTTCAAGCACTGGACTTCAACATTCAGGACTTGTCTGGCTTCATCACCTCCACAGAGACATCTCATTTGGATAACGTTCAGAAGGAGCAAGGATCTCAAGATAGATGGGGAAATGATGGCTGGAAACATGCCACAGTCGACATCTCTGTCCTTACAATGGAAAAGAAGACGGGTGGCAACGGCAAGACTTTCACCATAAATGGTCTCCTTTATAGACCAATCCTCGACGTCATACGGGCAGTATTCGCAGAGGCCTCTTCAACATGCTTCCATCTCACCCCTTTCAAGTGGATCTGGAAATAAGCTGTCGATGGTTGCAAGCAATGTATCTACGATGAACTCTATGCCTTTGATGCCTGGAATGAAGTGTAGGATGACATAATGAAGCAGCGAAGAGCTGATGACTGCCGTTTGGAAAGAGTCATCACTGTGCTCATGTTCTGGTCAAATTTGACACAACTGGCTCAGTTCGGCCATGTATCTACATGGTTTATTTATCTATTTTTCAGAAACCTCTCAAAATACGTGCGAGCCAACCCACAATCAGGTTATTGTCATCTGGTTGCATTCATCCCATCAGTGGGTTTTCTTTTCTTTTCCACTTGTCTCAATCGCTCAATGACATGAGTAGTTACCAGAGTCCATCAAGACTTTCTTGTCCTCCATCACAGGGAAGAAAAATAACCGTGACCTGGTTACTCATTGCAAACGAGAGCTCTTTCAGGGAATTTGGAGCATATTACTCAACGACAACTTTATGGATGCTTACAAAAATGGCTTCATGGTAGATTGCTTCAATGGCATAACAGGAAGAGTTTATCCAAGGATTTTTACTTACTCTGCCGACTATCCTGAAAAGTGAGTGAATTGCTATTGTGGTTTTCTGTCTGTGTGATGAAATGTTTCAAGGGTTATCATTGCTGCCATCAGGGACAAGGGCAACTGCCTGTGTCCTCGGTGTCTGATACCGAAATCAAAGTTCCATCGCACTGGAATGCTGAGAGACATTGTGGCCAGGTTAACCCAGATTAGATTTTACTTCCACGAGAAGTTCTTACATGCTCGACAGCTGATCTACGAGTTTGGTAGACCTTTGAGAGGGACAGCTGTCAAAAGTCTTCTCAAACCTTTTTCACTGGTTCCCACTCTGGTAAGATTTATCTTGGTCGTACTCCTCCGACAGTGAATTGACAGTGACTCTTTTTGTGTTAGAACTGTTTCTGTGAACGATTATCTCCCTTGGGCTTCAAATTATTTCCGAATCTGGTGGTACTGTAGATCTCTTGCATGAGTTCAAACTTGGAGTCCTCAAGGCCGTTCTCAAACACCTGCTGCAAATCATACATGTCATTGACTCTTGTAAGATCGACGTTCTCAATGAACGGTCTGTTGTAACTACTCTGTTCCGCATCTTACTTACAGTACATGCATTGACATAGATTCACACATATTGCTCCATTTGGTGGAGGCAGGATCAGATATTTCCCTCAGGATATGACAGACACACACCAGTGACCAGCGTGGTTTTTTGAGCAAGTGCTCCAGGTGCGGTCTTTGTTGGAATTTTCCGGTTGGATTGGTGAACTTAGCACACTGCACGATAGTGCTCAATCCCTGTTTTTGAAGGGCTATTCCCATCTCCTCATGACTTATTCATTCAAATGCTTCTGTTTCGATTGTCAGAATGGCATGCTTTAGCAAAGCTTCGAATGCATACCAAGGACTCTCTGGAAATGCTAGAGAAATCAACGCAATCACTAGGACAACAGTTGCAGCAGTTTGAAGAAAAAACATACACTGCTTTTCACACTCGCGAACTACCCTCAGAAGCAGCTTAATGGCAGAGGAGAGAAGTGGTGGAACACCAGGCTGGACATCAAAAGAAAGAACCATCTTTAGCCTCGCGCCCAAAGACTTTTAACCTTGGAACATTCAAGTTTCATTTGCTCGGGGACTACGTCAACACGATCAAGATGTTTGGCACCACCAACTCATTTAGCACACAAATTGTGTGTCTTCCTGTTTACTTTTTCAAAATTACCATTCACATGAATCTGACAGGATGAGCTTGCACATTGCTCACTCAAAAAGATGTACGGACTTTCCAACAAGAATAAAGTCAATGAACGGTTCGCCAGGCAAGAGCACCAGCAGACTTTCCTGAGACAACAACAGGGCGTCAACCTATCAACTGAAGTAGACAAGAAGGAAGAAATTGAAGTGTCCCCCATGGTATATCACTCAATGGCAAGAGTGGTATGCAAAGACAATATCTTTAGTCTCCCTCTATTCCTGGCTGGCCACACTCATGACCCTGCTGTCAAGGTGACTGATGGGTCGGTTGATTGCCTATGTATTGACATCTTTAACAGTATGATTTCTTGCCTTGCCTTAAGGACCACATACTACAGTATCTAGGGTACTCAAACTTGACTTTGATGGCAACAAGCGGTTGTTCACCCCAACGGAATAAAATGATTTACGA
This sequence comes from Aureoboletus auriporus, assembly GCA_038089615.1. Lineage (NCBI taxonomy): Eukaryota > Fungi > Basidiomycota > Agaricomycetes > Boletales > Boletaceae > Aureoboletus > Aureoboletus auriporus. Next base: position 17,941 of record JBBPLF010000520.1, read on the forward strand.
ATCCTGAATATTGACTCTCTCATCGAATCAAAAACCATTTGCATCAACTATACTAGCTACGATATGCGCAGGAGGCATGATTTCCTACGGTCTGATCTCTGTGGTTTCCTCATGACATTATCAAGGGAAGAAGATCCGGACTGACACCCTTTCTGGTATTGTCAGCTAATCAAGGCGTTCAATATCAACATACTCTGGTGTCCTGGAGGTGTCCCATCTCAACCAGAGACTTTTGAAGTGCTCTGGGTCTGTTGATTGGGCATCAAGCCTGATCATAAATGGGGATTCAGGGAGGGTGGCCTCCTGAAGGTAGGTTTTGTGCCCAATGACAGTGATAGCCCTTTGTTTGGCTTTTTGGATCCATCCCTAGTCATCCAGGTGTGTCACCTCATTCCGGCTTTTGTAGATGGGTGCACACAACAGCTTTTACCAAAAGATGCCTCTATAGCTAGGCTACCATGCGACACAGATGATTGGGTGAGCTACTATGTGAACATGTAAGTTTGTTGTCGTTCGTCATTATTTTATACAGAGTACTAATAGACATAGATTTGCTGACCGAGACATGTTTGTCCGCTATGCACTCATTGGTGTGGGTCATGACATTGTGCACGCAACAATGTCTGCACATGGATTATTGCATGCCAATGATTTACCCAACAACAATGAGCAAGAAGACAGTGATGACATGGAGGATATAGATCATTCACAAGTGGATGACCAGGACGGAGATGAAGTCCAGGAGGAGAAGCAAGAGGAGGAGATTGATCAGAGCATTGAAGGGGACGAAGACATAGATGAGGAAGATAGTAGCAGTGATGATGGGGAGACTGACTCAGACTTGGATGTTTGTTTTTAGTTCATGGTAATATGTTTTCCAATATGATATTTTATTATCAAACATTGGTCGGGTTCATAGTAATATGTGCACCATGCTGGCTCACGAGATAATAACTGAGGTGAGATCAGCCTTGGTATGTATTGATGATCAACATCCCAACATATGTGCTTTTGAAAAAAACTGTAAACCTGCTGATTGTGTTATGGTTTTCCCTTATGACCCATCTTTTCCCTACATCTATGGACTCATTGTTTCTCCTCGTGTCTTTTCAAGACACTTATCTTCCTTTCCTAGTTAGTTCCAAACCAGAACCCATCGAAACCACAACTCCTTTTACTTCGTTATCTCTACCCTTTTTTTTGCCTTCGGCCGGGACCACAGGAATTCCTTCGGGACTACGTTTTCTTACATAACGGACCAACTTCTCCTCGTCATCATTCTCCTTACATGATGACTCATGTTTCTCTTACTCATCCTTCATAGCCACGTTACTGTGCACCATGCCTTACGCAGTCCGCAGCAGCATAGCTCATCCTTCATAGCTGTGTTACTGCGCACCACGCCTTATGCAGTTTGCAGCAACATAGCCCCTGCTGTGCACACAGGATTGTGCAGTACCTCAACTCGTATAAGTAGCTACTCGATCCAACCTGTATTCCCCAGCTAGTTCTACGCAATCCAGCATTGTTACTTAGCACATCCACGAGCCCCAAGCGTGCGCATTGGGTAGTGAGACTCTTATTCTCTTTGCTTTGCCCACAACAAGTCTTTGAACTATTTCAAGTGTTCGTTGTGCTACGTTCTGACGCCCAGCGTTAACAGATTGATCTCATCAAGGGTGAGGTTTCAGATGTTCATTCCAGCATGACCTAGTAGACACACGTGCTCTCAGAGTGCTTAATCTCTTGATTTATTGTTGATGAGAACAAACTTTTGATATGTTCAAGGCAACATGTGCATCATGGGCGCTCATGAATTAATGGTGACTGTTTGAAAGGCAAAATCAGCCTTGGTATGTATTTATGAATGTTGATAAGATGGAAGCCAGTGAAAATGGAATTACCAACACAATCGCCATTTTGCATGCGCTGGGGCACAAGGATCCGCCCGGTAGTGTTTATCAACAGTTTATAATATCTTATAAAACGTTGGCAAATCAACTATTTATGCACAAAGTCGGTCATGTTCCTAAAGTGTTACAAGGTGATGCAAGGGTAGGGTGGCGTCAGTGATGCATGTCAAACCTGCCTTGGGAAAAGCGATTGTCAGGTCGTCATCCTCAGAGCTGACAACAAAGTAGAAAACGGCCTTAAAAACAGCCTGGACAACAGCTCCGCACTCCCCTATTGACCTTGACCTGCATAATTGGCAGTACTTCCTATGTCCAGTAAACTCCATTTGACGATACCAAGACTAGTGTGGGCGTATACAACAGCAAAGACACCATCACCTTGGTGGTCATGCGAACCACCCCAACAGCATAGTTGATGTTTTATTTGATTTTGAATAAATTCTTCCAGCCTGCCACCTTCCCCCCACCCACCCAACAACCTGCCATGAATGCTCAAGCTGGAATCCTTTTATGACAGTTCAAGTTGCAGCACGCCTCTTGATGACATTGCTATGCTGATCAGTGGGTTTCACTCAAATGTTTTTTTAAAACACCTTTCACCCATCACTGGAGTGGATGGACTCCATCGACAGACCAGCTTCAATTTTCTCATACGTAGCTGTCCCTATGAATATCATCTGGCTTGAAACGCCAATCAATTTGGTAGAGACGTCTTGCGACATATATTATGATGTACAACCGTTCTTCCAGACTCTATTGGGACCCACAGTGTACTTATCCTTCAACATGCATGTCAACATGTTTTGTCATACACAGGCACCTAGAATCTTACAAACAAGGTATGAATAGGATACCCCCGTCAAGATATAAGGGTGTCTCATGCAGCTTCACATCATGGAACTAGTTACCCTACTAGTAGTGTGAAAAAAAACATGTGATCACATGTGACTTGGTAAGGTTCAAGTGCCAACTAAACTGTAGAGGCTGTGTTGTAGCCCATAGCCCCACCCTTGGATGCTTGACGATGCCCAAGATGGCAAAGAATCCAACTATGTGCTCTGCTGTCAGCACTCCCAGTGCCGGCAAATCATCCAACAAACTCAAAGCCCCCCTGATTCGTTGAGATCGCGACCTCTTTTTTCATACATCTAAGCTGCTGGACTGGTGTCAAGAAAACAAGGCCGCACACATGAAGATCTTTTCAGATTCAACACAAGATGCGAAGACTGCTGGCTGGAAGAAGGAAGTATCTAGTACATCAAAATCGTATTACATCCTCCAGGCCATTCATGCCATCTTTGCCAATGATCCAAATGAGGAGGTTTGCCAGCTCAATCAAACGAATCCAGAACTCTTCATCCTGAAAGTCAATCACCGTCTCAAGGAGTAAGCATTTTATTGTCTTATGCAACTGATCTATCATGATTCCACTTAGGTTTTCTGACAGCTGTCTAAATTTCGAAAGATGTGGTGCCATGGGCATCTCCAGAAATACAAGCAGAGTCTGAATAAGCATTTTTAGCTGCACTCGTCACTCTACTTTTCTCTCAACTAGTCACCTACTAGTACATGAAAAATGCGCATGAGACGCCCTATAGATACAACATGCTCAAATGAAGCAAGTCAGAATCAGAAAAGGGTAAACTTGAATAATACGGACGGTGAATCGAGTATGATGGAATACAAGTATGTATGTAGCAAGTGGCACGGAAACATGCAAGGGGGATGCGAATTGTCGTGATAGAGTCCATGGCGGTGAACCATGATCAAGCTATCCGCTGCAACACGCTTATATTCGATGCACCATACCTGCTCGAACAACAGCGCCCCAAACGGCGGCATGAGCCGAGTAAATAATCGCAGCGCCCGTGTCGTCTTGTCCGGAGTACGCGAAAACTCGTGGTCACAGTCGAGTAAGGGGCGAATCCATGGATGGACGAGGTAGAGAGCATTCGCCGCCGTCAAGTCGTTCACTGTCTTTATTTCCAGGTCACCAAATATGCTCGTTGCGACACGATATACGCTGGTCTGACCGTCTCCTAACACGCGGACAACTTTGTTGACATAACAAGTAATACCAGGAAGTTGCAATTGACTGGAGGCAAGGGGGGGGAGAGCGGAGGCGCGTCGAGCTGGTTATAAAGGTTGATGGCAAGGGAGAGATCAGGAATGGAAAGGGGCAGCTCAGTCACGAACTGATCTACTTTCGTTGTCTCCATAGAACGTGGAAGATGTCGATGAGGTGGCGCGAGTTTGTCGTGCACATTAGTCAGGTCCGAGTCCGTGGGCAGACAGCTGTTGTACCTGTTTGGAGTGCCAGTCCAAGCCAGAATCGTGACATCGCCTGATCCTGTCAAATATGTTCCAAAAGTCGGCCGGCCGCGCGATTACCTCGCAATATATGACTGGAATCACGAGGTTGAATATCCTAAATAGCGAGTACGTGATGTCTTCCTCAAGGTCGCTTGACGGGCTGAAGCCAGATATAGTTTCTCCCGGACTCTGTTAAAGCCGGGGTGAAGTGAACCCGACTGCCGTGTGGAACCCTGTGAACCGCACTCCATCGCCATCTCCGAGATGATGATTTTCGATTCTTGGTGGTTTGATAACGTCAAGCCGAGATAAGGCTTCCAGTCCTGCGTATAGAATAGAACCTTCTGGCGGCCAGATACTCTTGGTAGGTCCATGCGCGTGTATTCCAGACACTGTCCTTAATCCCAACCTCGTTCGAGTCCGACAAGACATCAAGAAGGTGGACTAGTATGAGGGCAGAACCGCAATAGCATCAGGAAAATGACACCGCACTTACCTAACCTTATTTGTACTTTCCAAGCTTTTAGCACCGTAGCCGACACCGCCACTTCCCAAAAAAAGTACTCAAGGGAAATAAGTGAAAAAATCAACGGTAATCAAGCAAGCACTGCGTCTAATCAGTAAATGTGCTAACCGAGCGGTACCAAGTACACAAAGTCAGAAAAGTCGAATAGCTTCGCTAGAAAGATTTCAGAATGTGTGTTAGCATGCTTATTTTTAC
>JBBPLF010000521.1:0-22824 GCA_038089615.1 Aureoboletus auriporus
GTAATCTAGATGGGATCGGGAGATGCGAGTCATCATCGGGAGATGTGATGACAAGGGGAAAGGTCCGTAAAGTAAGGAAAGGTTGAGGGTGACTCAACAGGGGTAGCGTGACTCAACAAGTGAGCGTGACTCAACAAGTGAGTGTAGTGTGACTCAACAAGTGAGCGTGACTCAACAAGTGAGCGTGACTCAACAAGTGAGCGTGACTCAACAAGTGTGCGTGACTCAACAAGTGTGAGGGGGAGTCTTCCTCCAGGTGGGAAGGTGTTTGACATTCCTCCTCTGAATGAAAGGTGAAAGCTTCTACATTCCTCCTCCAAATGAAAGGTAAAGGATCGTGTGAGGAGGAAGGAAAAATGAATTGTCCGGGTGCTGATTCAAATCGTAACAATGGTCACTCTTCCTCTCTAACTTTGACATCCTCTGGAGGGTCACTCCAGGCTCTCAGATGGGCCCAGCAGACGCCCTTTCCCAAAAGGACTTAGTGGACACATCCTTGGACAACATTGACGCAGCAATACTCCCTGATCCAGCTATCATCTCAGCTCTGGACACCTCTCTCATGGATCACATTTGCTCCTCATCCTCCTCTGACCCTCTCGTCCTCAAAGCACTTGCCAATCTTGCTGAAGACACCCCCCTCTTTCCTCGTTCCTCCCTTCAAGACTGGTCCTTTGACAATGGACACTTTTTTCTGTGGTTGTCTCTATGTCCCACCAGCCCATCACACATCCCTCTTACACTCCATACACTCTGCTCCCACCTCCAGTCACACTGGCCAGTTTCACACCAAAGCTCTGATCGAACGTGACTTCTGGTGGCCTGGACTGGCCACCTTCATACACAATTTTATTGCAGGTTGCGCCATCTGCCAACAAAGCAAGGTGAATACACACCCCACCAAACCTCTGCTGTCCCTGATCCCCTCCTCTTCCTCTCTCCCCTTTCAGCAACTCTCTGTTGATCTGGTGACTGATCTTTCTTTGTCCTCTGGATTTGACTTGCTTATGGTTGTGGTCGACCATGGCCTTACAAAGGGGGTAATCCTCATCCCCTGCACAAAGACCATTGACGCTGCTGGAGTAGCCCAATTGTTCCATGATCATGTTTTCAAATGCTTCGGACTTTACGACTCCATCATCTTTGACAGGGGCCCACAATTTGCATCTGCATTTGCCAATGAACTCACCCGCCTACTACATTATGACATTCACTTCTCCACTGCCTACCACCCCCAAACTGACGGACAGACTGAATGAACCAACCAGGAAATAGAAACCTACCTTTGCATCTTCTGCAACAACAACCCCCACTCCTGGTCTTCCTTCCTGACTGCCACAGAATTCCTCCACAACTCTGTCCCCCACTTGTCTACCAAAGCCTCCCCATTCTCTCTCCTCCTCAGATATGAACCCAGAACCTTCCCTTCCCTGGGAAAAACCTTCCTCCCATCATTGAGTAATTGCCTTACCAAAGCAACAGAAGAAGCCCTAGTAGCTCATGATTCAACCTGCTTGGCCATGACAAAAAGAACCACCCGCTTTACACCCTGGAAGGTGGGAGATAGAGTATGGGTGGAAGCCACCAATCTTTGCATTCCTTACCCTTCTTGGAAACTCTCTCCCAAATGGCTGGGACCATTTGAGATTACCCAAGTCTTATCCCCTCTCACCTACTGTCTAAAACTCCCAATCAAATGGAAGATACACATCGTGTTCCACACCTCTCTTCTATCCCCCTTCCAGCAAACCAATGCACATGGACCTTCCTTTTCTAGACCACCACCTGATGTTATCAATAACAAAGAGGAGTATGAGGTTGACAACATTCTCGCACATAAGGGTTGTTGAAAGGAGGAAGGGTTGTACCCTAGGATAGGAACATACTTGAGTGCTTAAGTGGGACTTAACATCAAACGTAGTGGTTACTGGTTAAGAGTGTTATTCAAACTCAACTACTGAGTTCGTAATATATATGTATCGTGGCTGTGAGCCACGTGACAGTTGCTACTACTTATCAACACTCCCCCTTGCTTAGTGTACAGGGGTAGACGTAAACATAAAAGGCCGTAAGGGCGTTTAAAAAAAAGGGAAGGAGGAGCAAGAAGGGAAACATCTGCTCAGCCTCAATGAAGGCAGCGAGAGTTTATTTGAGACCCAGCTCAGTCTGTCGAATTCATATAGAATTTGAGACCTAGTTGACTTTGGTACTCATAAAATTTGATTTTGCTGAGATTTTTGGTAAACATGTCGCATCGTTCCAGTACTTTGAGTAGGTACAATCATTGGTCAAGGAATATTTTCTTGCCAATACAATGGATATTCATTCTCAGGAACTCGCGAGGTTCGCCAAGGTCGCAACATTCCCATTTCTTCATAAAGGCCCTTTTAACCTTGTCTACAAAGGCTTTGTTGGGTCCGCAGAATAGGGCGTTGTCTATGTAGACTATCGCTAGGACTAGCTGTTTGCCTTTGCGATAAATGAAAAGTCCAGCATCTGTTTTGAGACACTCGAATCCGAGTTCCCTCATGGATTGGTCGAGGGCGCGCCACCAGGCTAATCCAGCTTGCTTAAGGCCGTATATGGCACATAAAAGTCGGAGGACTTTCTTTCCTTTTAATTTGGGTGGAGAGAACCCTTCAGGAAACTCCATATAGAGTTCCTCTTCCAGTATGCCATATAGATAGGCTGATCGCACATTGAGACCGGTGATGTACCAGTTCTCCAAGGCTGAAAGGGTGAGCATGGCCTGCACTGTTTCGAAACGTATGACTGGGGAGAATATTTGGTCGAAGTCCGTTCCTTCCACTTGGGAGAAGCCTTTCGCAACAAGGCGGGCTTTCTTATGGCCGTCGGACTTGACATCAAAAACCCATTGGTTCTTGATGATCTTTCAGTTGGGGGATTTATCAACCACTTCCCAGACTTTTTGATCTTTGAGTATTTGAAGCTTGTCCTCACAAGGTTTTCGCCACAGTATCTGTTCGTCATGTGGTAGACATTATATGTCTCGGTAAGACCATTCGCAATAATTCACGTTGGTGGACTCATCCGAAGCTGGTATGGCGCATTTGCACAGAAAATCGGCAAGTGCGTCTCCCCCTTCCATGGTCAACCTCTCGACATCGGATTCTGACGGAGTGGGAGAGGGAGAGAGGTGGCCAGGGACCATTGGTGAGTCCGTACTGGAACCAGGGACGACAGGTGGTTCCACCTCGGAACTGGGACCAGGGGCACCGGAATCATTATTGGGTTGGTGCCAAGCGGAGCCGCGTTCAGCATCCCAGAGCTGGTCGAGGGGATTTCATCGCTTGCCGTAGATGTTGCTGGGGTGAAGAGGTGACTGCCGGATTTGTTCAGATCAGTGCGGAAAGGCAGGAGGACCCAAGAGAGGGGCCCAGTGCCACCTGGGTGGTGTATGAGGAGGCGAGGCCATAGGACTGGCTGGGCAAGGTGCAGGAGAACGAGGAGGACTGTCGGGAGCAGGTTCTGCATCGGACCAACTGTCCTCAGAAGAAGAGGGTGAGGAATTAGTGTCCTCGTGGGAGTGGCACTCCGTGGAAGGCCTAGGGAGAGGCTGGTGCGGTTTTGCACCGGGACAACGAGGGAATAAGTGCTCATCGAAGATGGCATGTGCAGAGGTATGAAGTGTGTTATTGGGCTTCATAAATAGGAAGTTGGTAGTACTTCCCTTGGCAATGCCCAAGTAGATCATTAGTTGGGATCTAGGTTGGAGCTTTCCTTTGTGAGTCTCAGGGGCAAGGTGTGCATATGCACCACAGCTGAAAACATGCAGGTGCGAAATGGAAGGCTTCTCCCCCTGAAATAGTTTGAGGGGGGTTTTCCAGTTCAGGCGGGCATTGGGGGTGCGATTATACACGTGAGCCACATGTAGGAATGCGAACTCCCAGTAGGAGGATGGTAGGCAGGCATGTAAGCGCATGGCCTGTGCCTTTTCCATCAGGATGCAAATGAATCGCTCCGCATGACCATTTTGCTGATGAGCGTATGGGACAGATTGTTTAATGTTAACACCGTTGTCACGCATATATTCTTTGAATGCCTTGGAGGTGTATTCTCCTCCTGCGTCAGAACGCCAGTGTTTGACGACGGCATTATATTGAGTGTGGATGAAGGCGAAGAACTGTTTTACAGTCCGAAAAGTCTGATCCTTGGACCTAATACAGACGAACCAACCCATGGATGTATAGTCATCATAAAAGACGACAGCGTACTTATATTTATGGTACGACTCAATCTCAAAGGATTTAAGGTCTGAGTGAATCAACTCAAAGGGAGTGGAAGCCTGCATCTCACTATGAGGAAAGGGTCGATTGGGTTGTTTGCCCATCTCATGTCCAGGACAGATAGGTCGCTTGGAAGGGACAGTGATGTTGGGGAAATCCTCTAAGTGGCACTTGGCGGCCTTCAGTACCTCATTGAAGAGGTGGCCAAGCCGGCGGTGTATGAGATCGTAATCCAAAGAGGCGGTCATGGAATGAGACACATTTGGATGCATGGCAGGTGCTTTGATCCAGTACATAGTGTCACCGTGACTATGGAAGGTGAGGATGGTACGATCCCCGCATTTGTCATAAAAGGAGATGTGGGCAGGTCCATTCTGAAGAGAGAGACAGGGATCTCTGAGCAAGGTGCCCATGGATATCAGTTTAACATTGCAATCAGGCATGTATATTACTGGCGATAACCGCATGGATAATCCGTTAAAGTTGATAATGACAGTACCGATGCCGAGTATGCGGGCAGTGCCATTGGCGGTCTGGGAGTGCATCGGCTTGTCATATGCACGATATTCAACATAATTGGTGTGATCATGTGTAAAGTGGGATGATGCGCTGGAATCCAGTAGCCACACATCGGGTGGTGTCTTGGTTAGGTTTGCTCATTGTTTTCCTTTACCGTTGTGCTTGTCGCAGTTATCACACATGGAGTATGGTAAGGTAGTATAAGGTAGTAGGATTGTCCAATTTATCTACTATAGGTATGGTACACGACGTATATAGGTGTGTAATCTGAGGCGTGAAAGCGTCAGTACCTGAGTAGAATGGATGAGAGGCAGGGACTTGCCATAATGCTGCATCCTCGAAGAACCGAGAGACGTAGTCGTCTCGTCCTTCATCTCCGAGGCTTACTGTGTTGTTGTCATTGACTTCCATGCCAACATCTCCCCAAACGGAGTTGGAAAGTACTTGGTTGTCAGGGACTGGTGTGATCTGAGACATGAGGGAGGGACGGACATCGCAGTTGGCGATTGGATCTAAGGTCCGCACGGTTTGAGGAGTGGGGGTGATTCCAAGACGATGTGCCAATGATACGGCACGCTGGGCATGAGGGAAGGCAGGGGGTCCGTACTGGGCAGCCCTGGCAGAGTGTGCCAGGATGGGCGGGTTGACAGTGGGGGAAGAGAAGAAGGTGTTGGCGGGGGAGAGGATAACATCTTCCCAAAGGAAGTTGGTGAAGGCAAAGGAGGCAGTGGGAGCAGTGGTGTCAGTACCAAAGTCTGACTCGTCAGTGTCATTGACGTTAGCATGACGTTTGTTGCGCTTGTCTCAACCAGTGGCAGAGCATTTGCCTTCATGCCTTTTGGGACGTGATTCCTTGTTGTCGCCCTTGGTGTCCTTATTCCCTTGTTGCCAGGAGAAGGAGGGGTCTCCCTCTTTCCGCTGGACATTGGTGACTTTGTTGGCCTGTGGCCCTTGTAGCTGGCGCTGTTGTTGGCACTATTGTTGAGAAGGTTCCGGCTTACGCTTGGAGGCATACTGCTGCCAAGCTGCGGTCATCATCTTCTCCAGCTCGTCCATGGTGGGGTTTGCACCTGTAGTCATCTGGGAGGTAGTGCCGCCCATAACATTGGCGGCCTTGGCATTGAGGACTTGGGTGGCAAAGTCCGCGTACCTGGGAAGTTTGGCAAGTGTGAACATTGCCTTAAGATCTTTGTTGATCTTGTAGTTTAACTCCACGAGGTTGGCGAAGTGGGAATTGAGCTTGGCAAAGGCCGAAGTGGGGTGGTTGTTCTCAGGGATTGTCAAGGCCAACATGGCCTTGAACTCAGTGTAGGCGGACGTGAGAGAGGGCACGTCGTATTGGTTTTTGAGGGTTTTCCAGATCTTGAGGGTGGTGGAATGGTTGGTGTACTTGGAGGCAACATGGGCCTCAAGGTGGAGGACGATAGAGCTGAGTGCTCGATCATCAGTGTCGTCCCATTTCTGTTGGGCATCGATGTCGGTATCAGCAGGCCTTGAGCTTTTCATGGGTCCTTGCCATGCACCTTGGGACTGGAGATATGCCTTCATCTCTTGGGACCAACACTTGTAGTTGGTGCTGTTGAGTTTAGCAATCAAATTGAGAGTGGAGGAGGACATGGTTGGTTTCTATGGGAATAGGCATCAGTATCCATTCAATTTGTATGAACAATAAGGAAGGAGAGCAGTCGAGGACCGCATTGTCTGAAATGCCCAAAGCCCAAGAAAATGGAGTAACATAGTCTCCCCATGTGCTTGGGATGGTTTGACCATGCTCCCTGAGCGTGTCTGCATCAAGGGAGTGTCCAGGGGACGGTCGACATTCCACACATTTGAGCGTTTCCACATCAGAATGGCGTAGGCGTTCACCTAGGGCTGTGGTGGCGGGATGCCCACTCGGCCACAAGCCCAGGGCTCATAACCTGTTGAAAGGAGGAAGGGTTGTACCCTAGGATAGGAACATACCTGAGTGCTTAAGTGGGACTTAACATCAAACGTAGTGGTTACTGGTTAAGAGTATTATTCAAACTCAACTACTGAGTTCGTAATATATATGTATCGTGGCTGTGGGCCACGTGACAGTTGCTACTACTTATCAACAAGGGTCACCCTGGCAATTACTGGTACTTGACCGCATGGAAAGGTTATTCCTCCGCCGAAAATATGGGAACCTGAAGACAACCTCTGCCATGCAAACTCCATCCTGTCCACCTACAAAAGGCACTACTCCCTTTGATAATGAAACATCACATCCTCTCACTCACCCTCACAATGTACGGTCTCGTCCCCCTTTCCACCCCCTCAGTCCAACCAACATAAACCCCTTCTCCACCTCCACCTCCACCTCCTGCCACCACACTTCATTCCGGAACTGAAGCCAACCCCAAAGACTACAATGTCTATTCCGCTTTCCTTGAAGATCCCCACCTTGCTGCTCTCATGGACCCCCTTGTTGACTCTGGCTCCATTCTAGATGGCTTAATTCGTGCTTACATGGCAAATGCTTGACTCGCCCTCCACATCCTCATCCTGCACTCTCTATGTGAACAAGTCTCCTATGGGGAATTCATCCCATCCCTCCTCACCCAGCTTTATCGTGACCAGTGCACTGCCCTCCTCACCATCTTACAACAAAGCAACCTGGATTCCCTCATCATTACTACCCACTATTCCCATCAATCTGAGATCATGCAACACAGCCCTTGGCCTGAACCTCCTCACTTTCGACAGGCCCGCCTCAACAGTCGGCCCTGGGGACCTCTCCGCCCTGAACACCCCCACTTCAACCAATCTTGTTACACCTGTCAACAAGTAGGCCATGACTGCAATGTCTCCTGTCATTTCACCTGGTGTGACAAATGTAATCTCCTCCCTCAAATTGGTACAGCCCACCTTTCTTCCCCCACAATCCCTGAGGATGATCCCAACTGCTCTTGCCATGTCACCTCCTCTCCACCACCCTCTTAACCTCAATCCCCCTCTCCTCCATCCCCTGCTCCTACTCCCATACCACAACCAGCATGCACTCCTGACTCTCCCTTTCACCCCATCTTAACCAACTGGCGGGGAGAACCCATTAATTGCCTGACCTCTCCTCCCCCTGACAGGTTAGTGTGGACTTCAGATCTAGCAGATGAGGAATTAGCGGATGGGGAAGCTTTGGATGTCCGAGATTGACTCTTCAGGGTATGTCTCAATAAGCTTGTTATCTATCTAATTATTCCTTTCTTGGTACTTGTTCTTATCCTCCTCTTTGTCTTTTCTTGGTTTCATTTATGGACTAAGCTGTAACAAGGGTCATTTCAGTCTACTATGGGGGTAATGTTACAATTACCTTTTCTTCCTTTTGGCTACTCCCATTGCTTCCATCCCCTTCGTTGAACTTGTAACCATGGACAGCCTTCTCCACAGCCATTTCTCTCACAATAATGAGTTCCCCCATATTCCTCCCCTTTCTAGAATATTCTATTGTTCCTAGAATTACTCTATAAATACCCAGCTGCCCTGTACTTGTCCTTCATACTTGATCTATGCAATCCAGTGTGCGTTCTTGTGTCCTCAGCTCTCCTGAGTCCCCAGTCCCTAAGACCCTGTCCACTTGATATCTTCTTTTGTCCCCTCTTTCTCAGGATGTTGTTGCACCTCTTCGTGAGTGTCCTTCCTTGAGATGGAGATATTCTTGGTTGCCACCAAGGACATACAACAAGCATAACAGAGTCCACCAATGACTTCCATGGGTTCTCTGCATGATCCACACCCTCTGTTTCCCAAGGTCACCCTGAATGCCCAACTCCCGGAGCATGGATAGTCTCTGCCCAGCTTGAAGGTGGTGATGGCAAGTCTGCCAATGACAACCCCCCTCCTTTGGATGACCCAGACTTCCCCAGAAATAACCTATCTGATGATGGCTTGGATGGCCCCAATCCAGACCCCTTCAACTCTGAAGGCAAAGAAGCCACCCAGGATGTACTCACCCAACTCACTAGTGCAATCCAGCTCCTTGCCTGCTCAACTTGTAAACCCTTTGAGTCAACTTCATGCACCAAGGTCCAGGAATCAGACCAGTTTGATGGGACGGATTCCTGCAAACACCAGGTTTTCCTGGTCCAGTGTGAGCTCAACTTCCAAGACCAGCCTAAAGCATTTTGCACAGACCACACCAAAGTCACCTTCGTGGAGCCCTACCTGAAGGGCATGGCTCTGGAATGGTTTGAGCCAGACCTCCTCTAGATGAATGGGCCAGATGACCACCCTCTCTGGATGGACAACTTCAAGGAGTTTGTTCTCAAACTCCATACCAACTTTGGTCCACACGACCCCATCAGAGATACAGAATACCAGCTCAATCATCTATCTATGAAAGATAGTCAAAGGATCAATAAGTACATGGTGGAGTTTAACTGTGTCACTTCACAAGTCTGAGGATATGGAGAAGGCACCCACCAGCATCACTTCTACAATGGCCTCCCTGATCACATCAAGGATGAGATCTCTCGCATTGGGAAGCCTCCCACCCTTACCAAACTCCATATCCTCTTACAGACGATTGATGTGTGCTATTGGGAGTGCAAATCCAAAATCAGTTGTCAAGTGAAGCCATCTCAATCCTCCTCCTTGTCCTCTTCAAAACCTGCCACATCCTCCAACTCTGCCTCCACATCTAACTCCAGTGGTCACATGGACTCCAAGGTGTTAGATTCATTGATTTGGCAATGAATGTTGTCCAAATGAGTCTACAAGGCTAATGCTAAGGATGTAGGGTGTACCATCCATGTGCCTGGCTAAAGCACTTGTATGTGACTCCAACATTGGTGTGATGAGAACCTCAGAGCTTAGTCACACACAAGGGCTCTGGGAGACCAGACATCACATAGGATAGTACTAGAGGAGGAAGTACATCCAGGGGCGTAGAACTGGCTGGGGAATACCAGTGGAAAGGTAAGACTACTTATACTAAAGCTGGGTGCTGCGTAAGGCAGTAGCTACAATATGTGCTGTGTAGAGCAGTGGCAGGCAATGCGTGCTGTGTAAGGCAGTGGCTGGCAGTGTGTGCTGCATAAGGCAATGCAGTAGTCTAGATGTGAGGCAATGCATTAGGAGGGCAGTATGTTAGTCTAGGGGATATGTGTTAGATTCATTAATTCGTCGTTGTGAGATCGTACAAATGAATCTTGTGAACAAATAACGCTGAGGATATAACCGCTCTCTCTAGTGCTTCTTGAACTGAGAGCACTTGATACGTGGCTCCAGACATTGGTGTGACAAGGACCTAAAAGCATTGTCACACACAAGTACTTTGGGAGACCAGACATTGCATAGGAAAGTACTAGAGGAGAGAAGTACATCCAAGTGCGTAGAACTGGCTGGGGAATGCCAGTGAGGAGGGTAGACTACTTATACTAGGCTGGGAGGCTGTGTAAGGCAATAGTAAGCTATGCATGCTGTGTGGGGCAGTGGTGGGCAATGCGTGCTGCATAGGGCAGTGGTGAGCATCATGCTGTGTAAGGCAGTTAGTGAGCGGTCTAGGCATAGGGCAATGTGTACTGCGTAAGGCAGTGTGGGGGGTCTAGGTCTGAGGCAGTGGGAGTAGGCATCTGCCGAAGTGAGGGGAAAGTCCTTTGTGGTTCCGAGGTGGAATGATGTCAAAGAAGGGAAGTGACAAGTGTCAAGATGTGGTTCCATGTGGTTCTGGTCGAAGGCGAAGTAATGAACATGAACGATGATTCCCTTGTGGTTCCGGTATGGTTCCAGTTGAAGGTGAAGTATAAATGTGGTTCCATGTGGTTCCACGTGAAGGTGAAGTATTTGAAGGTGAATGAATGTAAAGGATAGGACCTTTCTTTAGGTCTCTACATTCGCTTCCCAACAGAAGGCGACAGATAAGGATAAGGCGAAGGAGTGAAAAATGAATTGTTCATGGCGTCAACAAAGATCATAACAATATGAGGCAATGCATTAGAAAGGCACTGCTAAAAAGAGGGGAATGGTCCTTTAGTGGTTCCAAGGTGGAACGAAAGGAAAGAGAGGGTGTGACAAGTGTCAAAATGTGGTTCTGAAGGGTTCCAAGTGGTTCCTGTGGTTCCAGACAAAGGTGAAGACAATAGTAGTGGTTCCAGTGTGGTTCTGGTCAAGGGTGAAGTACTTGGGTAAGAGTGTCTGTAGAAGATGCAAAGGTAAGTGAAAGTGAAAAATAAATTGTCCAGGTGGCATCAATGTTAATCGTAACACTAGGAGTCTAAAGTCCAGACTGCCAACCCCACCTCGTCTTCCAAGCCTGATCTATCCTTGAAACTTGGGAAGGATGGCAAGCTAACTGCTGAAGAATGCAAATGCAGATTTGACAACAAGCTCTGCATGTTCTGTGGTCACACTGGCCACATGGCTAAGGACTGCTTGAAGTCTACTTCCAAGGCTTCCAAGGCTTGTGCAGCTTTGACTGCAACTCTGGAAGCTACACCGGAGGTCTCCTTGGAGACAAAAAAATAGCCCGTGACCTCCCTGACTCCATATAGGAAGGAAGTTGCATTGATCCTTCCTGTGCACTCAAGGAGATCTGACTCAACATGTCTGCTCTCTCAGATCCAAAGTCTCTTATGGCCTCCATTTCACTCCTTTTATATGACATCCCCATCTTCTCTGCCCTCATAGATTCTGGTTCCTCTGATTGTTATATAGATACCTCCTTTGTCAATAAACATGCTCTTTCAACTTACTCCATCCCTCTGTTGCAACTCTGCCTCTTTGATGGAACCTCAAACTCCATGATTTCTCAAGTTGTCGACCTCTCTGTCCATTTCAAAACTGGTGATATCACTTCAATGACATTTTATGTCACTCCACTGGATGACCCCTGCTCACTTGCTCTAAGACACAACTGGCTCATCTACTACAATCCATTGATTGATTGGATTTCAAGCAGTATATTTTTCCATTCACCTGAACAGCCCTTGCCAGCACCACCAAGCTCATCTCTGCAGCCTCTGGACTCACCTCCTCCAGCTGACCCTTCCTCATTTGATTTACCATGTTTCTCTGACTGCAAAGCTCCTCCCATTGCAATCATCAGTGCCCCTGCTTTCATGCTGGCATGTTGCCTTGAAGGTTCTATACAATTCAGCATGCAAATCTGCCTCCAAGGAAGTGATCTCTGTGCCATCTTGACCAGCCCCGAATCTGTCTATCTTTCTGGAGTTCCTCTGGAGTACCACAATTTCGCCAACATGTTTAGCAAGAGCAAGACCTCTACCCTTGCCCCTCATCACAAGCACAATCTAAAGATTGACCTCGAGGAAGGTGCTTCTCCTCCCATTGGTACCACCTATTCCCTTTCCCCATCTGAGCTTGAGTCGCTCCAAGTGTTCCTTGATGAACACCTTGCAATGGATTTCATCCACCTATCCTCCTCTGCTCATGCTGCTCTGGTTCTCTTTGTCTGCAAGAAGGATGGTTCACTCTGCCTCTACGTTGACTTCTGAGGACTCAACAAGATCACAAAGAAAGACCACTATCCCCTGTTGGGAATCACCCTTTCTACTTTTGTATGCCCTTGGGCTTCCTTCTTGACTCTTTGATGCCACCACCTTGTTGCTATGTTGTATTTCCTAGTTTAGCTTGTTCCCACAGATGATCATGCACAGATTCTCATATTTAGCCTTTGGTCTCACATTCATCTCACCTCAGTTGTCTCTTCCCAACAATCTGAGCATGAGTCGTTCTCTTCACTCTGTTAGATTGCTTGCTCATTGTCACCTAGTCTCATCTGTCATAGGTAACTAATTCAATTGTCTCTTTCCGACAATCTGAGTTCTCATCTGTCATAGCCTGTAGGTTATGAGCCCTGTGCTCTGGCTTGACAAGAGCACAAGAAATGGGACTTACAATATCTCAGCATCCTCCCATCTTGCACCCATTGAGTCTGAAGAAGATTTGCAGCACCTCTCTGTTATGCTCGACTTGGGTAGAGGCGATCATAGACCTGGTCAGTTCAAAGGTTCTGTCTAGGATGAACGTTCATCATAGATGGCTTCAAGGATTCGAAGATTCTTCCAACAATAAGACAATCATTGGTAGTTTCTAGGGTTTCAAGGGAGCATCCACTTAGAGTAGGACAAGAACTTCAAGGAAGACAAGGGATCCTAGGAATCAGAGAACGATGCAAGGTATGATGCTATTCCAGGTAGATCAAGCATAGGGTACATCGTTGGTATTGTAGGTTTTATATAGGGAAGGGAAAGGGGGATTACCAAGCAATAGAAAGCGAAGGAATTCCAAAGAATGTTTAGTAATACATGGCAAGTAAAATGAAAGAGGAAAGGAAGGTATCAGGCAGGCTGTATGGCATAACACATGTCTGATAGGAATGCATGTAAGAGTGATCAGAATGACAAGATATCCTATAAGGATGCATAGAAGATAATCAGGATGACAAAGAAGAAGAAAATAGGGATGAATTGTAACACTCTCTATCTAGCCAAAGAATATCGCTCAGAAAGCCATGGGAAAATTTGATAATGTCCCTGAATTAGTTGGGGCCAAGAACTTCTATGAGTGGCACAGACATACAGAGCGCTTGCTTGTCGCGGAAGGCATCTATAATCATGTCAGTAATGGAGTCGATCCCAATGACCTTGACATGCTGGCCTTGCACATCTCAACTCCACTATTTTGCAGTTCACTGATAGAGTCTGAGCCCATGCTCATCAAGGATTGGATCAAGAATGATGGGGTAGTGAAATCAATCATTCTTCAGAGGATCTTCTCAACCGTCCTAACTCTTATCCTGGACAACATCACTATCAGAGCTCAGGAGGTTTGGAAAACCCTTGCGAGTCTGTATGATAGGGCTGATATCTCCCTGCAACACTCAATTTGGATGCAGATTGGGGTACTATGAATGAAAGGCACATTTGACACAGAAAAGTATGTGGCCACACACACAGCCACAAATGAGAGACTAGGAAGGATGGGTGCTCATCCATTCAATGCAGATGCCATACATATATGCATTGCTGTGGGGACTTCCCATGACCAGGCTTTGGCCAATGATATGCAAATTCATTGAGATTCAGATGCAGTGCAACCTACAGGATCAATACACTGCAGCTTGGGTTGCTGCTCATACTTTCATCATGCCCCATCCTGGGTTGACATCTCTCCCTGGGATTCACACCTCTAGTCCATACTGCACTTGGTAGACCTCCAATAACCCTTTTCTCTTTCTGTCACCACTGACTGTCATGCCATACAGCTTCCAGGAAGCGGCTAACACCATCATCAGTGAGGCTGTGCAGTTGCTGAGTGAGGCTCCTGCACCTGGCCCTGGGTCAGAATATGCCAATGCAGCCCTTCCTGAGAGTCAGGGGACAGGTTTGGGGTCCATTAATCCTAACATGGGCTTGCATCAGACAAAGTAACAACCCAAGTGGGACTTTCTGCTCAACCCCGGCCTGTGTAGCAAAGGGCCAGTCTGACCATGACAATGATCATTGCTACAAGAAGGGTGGAGGCATGGCCAATCAGGCTCCCTGGCAGAAGGAGAAAAAGAAGAATAGGCAGAAGGATCAGAGCAAAGGGGGACAAGTTGCAGCATCAAGCATACCCAATGACTCCACAACAATTTCAGCACCACTGATGACCTCTGCTGTCTTGGCTCTTGCTCATGGGATGCCAACCACACCTTTTGTCAATGGCTCTCACTTTCACGATCTTTCCTGTGCCATGCTTAATGGAGTGGATGAGCTGTCATGCCTCCTCGGCAGTGGGGCAAACACCATTCTGGACTCTGGGACAACCAGTCACCTTATTCAGGACTGAAGTCTCTTTTGGACCTTCGCCACTAATGATAGTGTCCATATGAAAACAGCCAACCAAAGGACACTCCCCACTTCAGGTCATGGTGACTGTGTGGCTATGCTGTCCATTAATGGGTGGCTGGTCTGTGTAAGACTTCACAACTGCCTGTATGCTCCAAATGCAATGGTGAATCTGCTTTCTGTTGGCCAAATGATTCACAAGTGGTGGGAGATCCAGTTTAAGGGCAGACCTGATCAATGCAAGCTCCTGTTTGATGGGGACCTCCTTGGGAGTATTCCAATGGTGAACAATCTTCGCCCTTTGGACATTCACTTTGAACCTCCTCCTCCAGCAGTTAGCACTATCGATGCTAATCTCACTGCTTTCACTCCTGCCGTACGCACATGGAATCTCTGGCATGCCCGGTTTGGCCATCTGGAGGATGACATGACATGTTTTCTCCCCACCACAACCTCTGGGCTGGAGGTTGACTCCCCTGTTTCTCAGTCTCATTGTGAGTCATGTATCCTTGCCAAGCATCCCTGTGGCCCCTACCTCCCCTCTCTTCCACATCTTCTTGCATGGACTTCTTGGAGCTCATTCACTTAGACATCTGTGGTCCCATCCTGACCATATATGGCAAGCGCTACTTCATTGTCTTTCTCGATGACTTCACAAACACCATAAATGTCCAGCTTCTTGCCACTTGTGACCAAGCCTTTCTGGCTTGGAAGATCATGCAGGCATGGTGGAAGAACAAGTACAGCAAACAGGTGAAGGCCTTGCAAACCAATAATGGTGGTGAGTACCTTAGTGCTGAGTTTGAGGTGTCTCTCCGTGATCATGGGATTGAACATTGCAAGTCTGTCAGCTATGCACACCAGCAGAATGGGAAGGCTGAGCATGCCATCCATACAATTGAAGGTTGTGCACTTGCTGTCCTCACTTAGGCTTGCCTGCCCGCTGGTTATTGTTAGATTTGTTAATTCGGCAACAAATGTTGTCCAAACAAATCCAAAGGCTAATGCTGAAGATGTAAGATGTACCATCCTAGCACCTGGCTAGAGCACTTGTATGTGGCTCCAATGTTGGTGTGATGAGAACCTCAGAGCTTAGTCACACGCAAGGGCTCTGGGAGACCAGACATCGCATAGGAAAGTACTAGAAGAGGAAGTATATCCAAGTGTGTAGAACTGGCTGGGGAAGTGCCAGTGGAGATGTAGGACTATTTATACTAGGCTGAGTGCTGTGTAAGGTAGTGATGGGCAATGCATGCTGCATAGGGCAGTGGCAGGCAATGCATGCTGCATAAAGCAGTGGCAGGCAATATGTGCTGCATAAGGCAGTGGCAGGCAATGGATGCTGCGTAGGGCAGTGTGGTAGTCTAGATATGAGGCAATGCGTCAGAAGGGCATTGCTGGGGAGAGGGGAATGGTTCTAGTGGTTCTGGGTTGGAATGGAGTAAGCGAGGGGAAGTGACAAGTGTCAAACATGGTTCTATATAGTTCTGTGAATGTTCCATGTGGTTCCGGTCAAAGATAAAGACTATAGATGTGATTCCATATGGTTCCAGTGTGGTTCCATGTAGTTCCTGTCATGGATAAGGTAACATAGCAAAAGTGTTAGTGAAAGTGTAATGGTAAGTGAAGGGGAAAAATGAATTGTCCCAGTGGCATCAATGTTAAATGTAACAGTTATCTTGGGGAGGCTGTGTTGCTCATTGCCTACTTGTGGAATTTATCAGCAACTCACACACTTCCCTCTGGGAAGACACCCTTTGAGCTCCTCCATGGCTACAAGCCTGATGTCACCCACCTACACATATTCGGCTCCCATTGTTTTGCCCATGTTCCACCTGAGCTACATCGCAAGAATGGCCCTTACTTTCATGAAGCCCTCTTCCTAGGCTACCCAGGTGGGGTCAAGGGCTGGCGCCTCCACAATGTGAAGTCTGGATCATTCTTTAATTCATGTGATTTCATCTTCAATGAGGATTCTGTTCTTGTGCCTTGCAACACCTCTGAATCATATCACATCCATCCCTCCCCTGTTGTAATTGAGGTTCAAGCAGTGACTCAGGCTCCCTCTGCTTTCCCTTCCCCTTCCATCTCTGCTGCCCATCTGGTATTGGACTTATCCTCCTTGTCTCAAGTAGACTCATCAGTCCTAGCCTCCACAGTACCGACTCCAGTCCCTCTGGTCCTTCATTGTTCTTCCCACATTGCCGAGATGTTGGGCTGCCAACAGCATTGCAATGCTGGCACTCCTGCTGGGACTGAGGGGGTGTCCTCTGAGCCTGTCCTTGCCAACACCCTTAATGACCTTAGTGAGCTCACTGACCTTAGCAGCACCTCCAACAATGCATCTGAGCAGCATGTCAACCTCATCATCACTGAACAAGCCAATCTCTTGATTTGCACTGATGTCTGTCACAACTCCACCAACCAGAACTATAACATGACCATACCCCCAGCCACATATGTACAATAAGGCCATATAGCACAGTGATAGAGAGGAATGGCTAACTGCAATGCAGACTGAGCTGGGGTTGATGAAGGAGATGAAGGTGTGGGAGTTGGTGGAGCAGCCGGCTGATCAGAAGCTGGTAGGGAACAGATGGGTCTTTGAGTTCAAGACCAATGATCAGAAGGGTGGAGTGAAGTGCAAGGCTTGTCTTGTTGCTCAAGGCTTCTTGCAGGTCCTGGGGATTGATTTTCACCAAACCTATGCACCTGTCACATGCCAATCCTTGATCAAACTCCTGATTGCCACTGCAGCCAAACTTGACTGGGAGCTCAACTGCTTTAATGCCAAGTGCACCTTCCTCCATGGGAAACTGAAGGAGGAGATCTATATGAAGCAACCATGAGGGTTCGAGCAGTACAGCATGAGTGGAGCACTGCTTGTTTGTTACATGTGTTGATAAAGTAGTAGCAACAGTCATGTGACTCACAGCATAGTAGTATATATTACAAACTCAGTAGCTGAGTTTGAACAACATCTTGACTACCAACCACTACGTTTGACACTAAGTTCCACCTTAGCATTCAAGTATATTCCACTCCTAGGGTTTTCACCCTTCCTCCTTTCAACAGGTTATGAGTCCTGGGCTTGTGGCTGAGCGGGCATCCCACCACCACAGCCCTAGGTGAACACATACACTGTTCTGGTGTGAAAATGCTCGAATGTGTGGAATGTCGACCATCCTCTGGACACTCCCTTGATGCAGACATGCTCAGGGAGCATGGTCAAACCATCCTGAGTACATGGGGAGACTATGTCCCTCCATTTCCTTGGGCTCTGGGCATTCAGTTGATGCAGCTAATGCTACTCCCCTTTGTTATTATTTATACTTATTGAACGGCTACTGACGCCTACCCCCATAGAAATCAACCATGTCCTCCTCCACTCTCAACTTGATCACCAAGCTCAATGGCACCAACTACAAGCGTTGGGCTCAAGAGATGAAGGCATACCTCCAGTCCCAGGGTGCTTGGCAAGGCCCCATGAAGCACACCAGGCCTGCTGACACCAACATTGATGCCCAGTAAAAGTGGGATGACACTGATGATTGTGCCCTTAGGTCCATCATCCTTCAACTCGAGGTCTATGTCGCCTCCAGGTTTACTCACCACAACACTGCCAAAACCCTCTGGACCTCTCTGAAGGCCCAATACAATGTCCCCTCTCTCGCCTCTGCCTATACTGAGTTCAAAGCCATGCTCACCTTGATGATCCCTGAGAACAACCATCCAGCTTCAGCTTTTGCCAAGTTGAACATGCACTTCGCCATGCTCGAGGTGCTCAACTACAAGATCAACAATGATCTCAAGGTGATGTTCACACTCGCCAAACTTCCCAGGTACACAACTTCGCTACCCAAATCCTCAATACTGTTAATGCTGGGCATCAGAACGTAGTACAGCGAACACTCGAAGTAGTTCGAAGACTTGTTGTGGGCAAAGCAAAGAGAAGTGTCTCACTACCCAATGCACACACTTGGGGCTCGTGGATGTGCTAAGTAACAATGCTGGATTATGTAGAACTAGCTGGGGAATACAGGTGGAGTCTGGTAGCTACTTATATGATGTATGATACTGCGCGATCCAGTGTACGCAGTAAGGGCTATGTTGTTGCGCACTGCGTAAGGTGTGGTGCGCAGTAATAGGGCTACAGTATGTTGAGATGAATAAGGGAACACGAGTCATCACATAAGGAGAGTGATGACGAGGAGGGGTTGGTCCATTATGTAAGGAAACATGGTTCCGAAGGGTTCTGAGGAAATCCCTGTGATTCTGGTCGGAGATGAAAGGATTAGACAGTGAGCAAAGTGGAACGTGGTTCCAAAAGGTTCCGAGGAAATCCCTGTGGTTCTGGTCGAAGGTGAAGGGATTAGACTATGAGCAGAGTGGAACATGGTTCCGAAGGGTTCTGGTTCGGAACCAGAAAGGTTAACGGGGAAAGAAGACAAGTGTCTGCCAAAGACATGAGGGGAAACGATGAGTCCATAAACGTAAGAAAAAGATGGGTCATAAGGGAAAACTGTAACAAACGCCAAAGCCACCAATGACATGGGTGGTACCACATCCCAGACAACTGCAGGTACCAACCCCACCATGGACAAGCTGGAGAAGTTGATGACCACAGCTTGGCAGCAGTATGCCTCCAAGCATAAGCCAGAGCCTTCTCAGCAATAGTGCCAACAACAGCGCCAACAACAGGTCCTACAAGCCAACAAGGTCTCCAATGTCCAGCACAAGGAAGGAGACCCCTCCTTCTCCTGTCAACAAGGAGACAAGGATACAAAGAGCAATGACAAGGAAATGCACTCCAAAAGGTGTGAAGGCAAGCACTCCACCACCGGTTGAGACAAGTGCAACAAATGTCATGCCAATATCAACAACACTAACAAGTCAGACTTCGGTACTAACACCACTGCTTCCACCACCTCTTTCACCTTCACCAACTTCCTTCAGGAAGATATCACCCTTGCTCTTGCCAACACCTCCTTTCCCTCTCCTGTTGTTGACCCATGTGCCTTGGCACACTTTGCTAGGGCTACCCAATATGGACCTCCTGCCTTCCCTCACACTCAGCATGCTGTATTGCTGGTGCACTGTCTCAGGGTCACCCCCACTCCTCAGACTATGTGGACCTTGGACCCCATCACCAACCACAATGTCCATCCCTGCTTGATGTCTTGGATCACCACGATCCCTGATGACCAAGTTCTCTCCAACTCCATTTGGGGAGATGTTGGCATGGAGGTTGATGATGATGATGCAGTAAGCCTCAGAGATGAAGGACAGGATGACTATGTCTCCCAGTTCTTCGAGGATATGGCACTATGGCAAGTTCCTGCCCCTTTTCTGTCCTACTCAGGTATTGACACTTCTATGCCTCAGATTACACACATATATACATCGTGTACAATACCTGTAGTAGATAAATTGGACAATTCTACTACCTTGCCATACTCTATGTGTGATGATTGTAACAAGCACAATGAGAAAACAATGAGCGAATCTGATGAAGACACTACCTGATGTGTGGCTCCTGTATTCCGGCACATCGTCCCACTTTACACATGATCACTCCGATTATGTAGAATATCATGCATATGACAAGCCAATGGATTCCCAGACTGCCAATGGCACAGTCCGCATACTCAGTGCTGTACTATCATTATCAATTTTAACAGATTATCTGTGCAGTTATCGCTGGTAATTTATATGCCTGATTGCAATGTTAAATTGATATCCATGGGTACCCTACTCAGAGACCCATGTCTCTCCCTCCAGAATGGGCCTGCCCACATCTCCTTCCTCAACAAATGTATGGATCAGACAATCCTCATCTTTCATAGTCACAGCAACACTATGTACAATTGGATCAAAGCACCTGCCATGCATCCAAATGCAAATCATTCCATGACCGCCTCTTTGGATTATGATCTGATGCACTGCTGGCTTGGCCACCCCTCCAATGAGGTACTGAAGGTTGCCAAGTGTCACTTAGAGGACTTTCCAAACATTACCATCCCTTCCAAGTGACCTATCTGTCCTGGATGTAAGATAGGCAAACTGTTACATTTGTTTCGGGTAGAGGCGATTGTAGACCTGGTTGGTTCAAGGGTTCTATCTAGGATGAACGTTCGTTGTAGATGGTTCAAGGGTTCAATGGTTCAAAGGGGTCTTCCAACAATAAATCAATCATTGGTGGTTTCAAGGGGGTTTCAAGGGAGCGTCCACTCAGAGTAGGGTGAGGACTACAAGGGATCAGAGACGATGCAAGGTATGATGCTATTCTAGGTAGGTCAAGTGTGTGTTAAATCATTGGTATCGTAGGGTTTATATAGGGGAAAGAAAGAGAGATTGCTAAGCAATAGAGTGCGAAGGAATCTCAAGGAATGTTGAGTAATACACAGCAAGTGAGATAGAAAAGGAAACGATGATGTCAAGCGGGCTGTACAGTGAGACATGTGTCCGATAGGAACGCGAAAGAAGATAAGCAGAATGATGAGGCATCCAATAGGAATGCATAGAATGGTAAGCAAGGTGACAAAGGGAAAAATAAATAGGGGTGAATCGTAACACAAACAGCCCAATCACTCCCTTCCTCATAGTGAGATATGGGCCTCTGCTCCCTTTGAGTTGATTCACTCAGACCTGAAATCCTTTGAGATTGAGTCATACCATAAATATAAGTGCACTGTTGTCTTCTATGATGACTATACATCCATGGGTTGGGTTGTTTGCATCAAGTCCAAGGATCAGACCCTTCGGACTGTGAAGCAGTTTTTCACCTTTATCTGCACTCAATACAATGCTGTCTGTCATCAAACACTGGCATTCTGATGCAGGAGGAGAATATACCTTCAAGGCACTCAAAGAGTATATGTATGACAATGGCATAAACATACAACAATCTACCCCATATACTCATCAGCAAAATGGTTGTGTGGAGTGATTTATTCACACCTTGATGGAGAAGGCACAGGCCATGTGCTTACATGCTTGCCTCCCATCGTCTTACTGGGAGTTTGCAATCCTGCATGCGGCTCATGTGTACAATCGCACCCCCAATGCTCACCTGAATTGGAAGACCCCCTTTGAACTACTTCAGGGGGAGAAACCTTCCATTTCTCACCTGCACATTTTTGGATGTGGTGCTTATGCGCACCTTGCCCCTGAGACCCACAAGGGGAAACTCCAAACCAGATCTCAATTAATGATCTACTTGGGTGTTCCCAAGGAAAGTACTACCAACTTCCTATTTATGAAGCCCAATAATGCACTTCACACCTCCACACATGCCATTTTCGATGAGCACTTATTCCCCTGCTGTCCTAGTGCCAAGCCGCATTAGCCTCTTTCTAGGCCTCCTACAGAGTGCCACTTCCACGAGAACACTGATTCCTCACCCTCCTCTTCTTCTGAGAACAGTTGGTCTGATGTGAAACCCACTTCCAACAGTCCTCCTGCACCTTGCCCAGTCCTGTGGCTCCACCTTCACAACCTCTCCCTCAAATCCACCCAGATCCACCGCTACCTCACGGACTGGGAACAGCTCTACCTCAGGGCCGAACCTTCTTATTCAGAAGCCTGCCGACTTCTGGAGAAGAATGTGCGCAAGGACATCATACGCATTATCTTCAAACAAGGAAAAAGAAAAGATGAACCCGACAAATACCTCACGGTCATCAAAGAAGTTGGCACCACATTGGAGCAGTACGAGCTCCGATTCGAAACAAGAAGGGAACCTTACGTTCCAAAGGCGTCCGGCTCGGATAGCCGCACTTACAGAGGCCATGGCAAGCCCATGGGCATTGGAGCACTGCAATGTTATGCTTAACTCGGGTAGAGGTAAACGTAGACCTGGTTGGTTCAGAGGTTCTGTCTAGGACGAACGTTCGTCGTAGATGGTTCAAGGGTTCAAGGGTTCAAGGGGGTTCTTCCGATGACAACACTGTCGTCGGTGGTTCAAAGGTTCGAGGGAGCGTCCACTCAGAGTAGGACGAGGACTTCGAGGAAGACAAGGGATCAAAGGATCAAAGACGATATACAAGGGTGATGCTATTCCAGGTAGGTCAAGCGTGAGGTACATCGTTGGTATCGTAGGGTTTATATAGGAAAAGAAGAGGGGAATTACTAAGCAATAGAATGCGAAGGAATTCCGAAGAATGTTTAGTAATACACAGCAAGTGAGGCGAAAGAGGAAACGATGATGTCAAGCGGGCTGTACAGCAAGACACGTGTCCGATAGGAAC
>JBBPLF010000522.1:0-22819 GCA_038089615.1 Aureoboletus auriporus
TAGCACATCCACGAGTCCCAAGTGTGCACATTGGGTAGTGAGACACTTCTGTTCTTTGCTTCGCCCACAACAAGTCTCCGAACTACTTCGAGCGTTCGCTGTGCTACGTTCCAACGCCCAGTGTTAACAGCCCCTCCTCCATGCAGCCTCAAGATGAATGTTGCCCCACATAACACCCTCATACATGCAGCAGTTGCTCGTCTCAATGCCTCCCCAGCAGCCCACACACCTCCCCCCACTTCCATCCGCCCTCACTGCCCAGCACATCTTGGCCTCCTCCAATGGCTCCCCCACTCCTCCAGGAGCAACTCATCCTACTTATCACCAGCTGACATCCAACGCATATATAACATCATCTCATGGGCATGGGCAGACTCCACAAAGGAGACATGGGTTGGGACTCCTCGCCTATCACACCTTCTGTGACCTCAAAGGAGTCCCTGAAGAAGATTGTGCCCCAGTGTCCCACAACCTCATCGCCATCTTCCTGTCCACCCTCGCAGGAACATATGCTGGCAGTACTGTTATCAACTACTTCAATGCCATTCACGCCTGGCACACCATTCATGGAGTTGACTAGTCGCTCAACCAGACCGAGACTGATGCTCTCCTAAAAGGGGCAAAGTCACTCACACCCCCTTCCTCCAAGCGCCCCCCTCGTGAGCCCTATACTACCGACATCATCACCAAAATCTGCTCACAACTTGACCTTTCCTCTTCCTTGCACGCTGCCATGTTTGCATGCCTCACCACCCTATTCTTTGCCATGGCACGAACAGGTGAATTCACCGTGCGCAACTTGAACGACTTCGACCCACAAAGGCACATCACAATTGCATGCCTCTCCACCCAGCAGGATCAGAACAGCAACAAGGTTGTCCACCTCACCCTGGGCTTTTGATGCAATGTTTTACTTATTCCTCATCACACCCTGATGCAATTCAACTAAATCTTTAGTCCTACCAATAGTCCTACCATACCGTTGTCCCCCCTCTGCTAATTAATGCATGACTCAAGTGATGATGCATTGTAGCCTTCATTCCCCTGATGCATAACTCACTCATACAGCTTCCACTGTTGTTGAAACATTGATGCATGAGTCTGTTAACGCTGGGCGTCGGAACGTAGCACAGCGAACACTCGAAGTAGTTCAGAGACTTGTTGTGGGCGAAGCAAAGAACAGAAGTGTCTCACTACCCAATGCGCACACTTGGGTTGGGACTCGTGGATGTGCTAAGTAACAACGCTGGATTGCGTAGAACTAGCTAGGGAATACAGGCAAAGTCTGGTAGCTACTTATATGATGTATGATACTGCGCAATCCAGTGAGCGCAGTAAAGGCTATATGACTGCACACTGCATAAGGTGGTGGGTGCGCAGTAAGGGCTATGTATGGATGAGTAAAAGATCACGAGTCATCATATAAGGAGAATGATGACAAGGAGGGATTTGGTCCATTATGTAAGAAATGTGGTTCCGAAGGGTTCCGGAGGAATTCCCTGTGGTTCCAGTTGAAAGAGAAAGGTTAAACAGTGAGACAAAGTAAAACGTGGTTCCGAAGGGTTCTGAAGGGTTCCGAAGAAGTCCCTGTGGTTCCGGTTGAAGGTGAAGTGTGGTTCCGGTTCGGAACTTGGGGAACTAATTAGGAAAAGAAGATAAGTGTCTTGCGAAGACACGGGGAGAAACAATGAGTCCATAGACATAAGGAAAAGAGGGGTTATAAGGGAAAACCGTAACAGAGTCTGTCTGACCCAGTGTATATAGCCTTTGTCCCACTGATGCATAACATTGAACGTTGATGCATGAGTGTATCTGACCCAATATATAATATATATAGCCTGCATCCCCCTCAGGCTGATGCATAACTACTCACACAGCTTCCCATTGTTGTTGAAACATTGAGTATTGATGCATGAGTCCATTTAACAACTTGGACATATATCCCAGCTGATGCATCAGTCACGCTCTCGGGCCATGCAATGTTCTGCTATTTGTCATTATGCATGATTCTGCATTTGCATATATAGTGCACACTAGTACTTGGGCCACCTAATGCATTACATGATGAAATGTATCACAGATCATTCTCTACATCCTCTGAGCCACTGTCTTCCTCCCATTCGAGTTCAGCTACCCTTCCATTCGAGTCACTAACAGCCTTGCCACCATCCGCCTGCAACTCATCTTCCAAACGTTCAATGGAGACAATGGTATCCTGCCACAATAAACGACATCGCTCTGCAAGGGATCTGCGCAGTTTGGCTTGTTGTTTCACATATGCCTGGTAACCTTCCAAGATGACAGTGTCTTCAGTTGTAAATGTGTCACACCTTCTATCCTACTGCAAAGCTTCCCATTCAAAAAACGCTCAGATCCTTCATATTTCTTCAACCAGTAATTCTACCTCTTCAGTCCATTCGTAGATATAAGAACCACAAATATAAAGATAGATGATGAATCACTTGCCTTCCATAGCTCCTTCAGCATCAGGAACATCATCTACTGCGCCCCGCATATTCCATATCCACGATAGCTTCTTTGTCCCCTCGGTTTCCCCTTCCAGCCAATCTGACATCACTTGGATGTCTTTTCGGTGGAGAGGACGAAGGATTGCATTCCAACCACCAGTTTCCTTCAATATTGGTGCTAAGCTCACCAATGCTTTGTGAGCATCAGTGTACTGGCAGGTGGCTGCTTCGATGCAAACGTCAACAGTTTTCAGTGTGTTGTGTGCCCACATATTTGCACCTTGGCCTTGGAGATGACGATCTTTAAACTTCAAGAGGTAACTCTGGGTTCTTAGGTTGGAGCGAATGGCATGTAATGCATCATGAGCTTGTGCGTACCATAGTTTCCATTCAATTTGATATAATGTTGTGTCACATGGGATGGACTTCCCAATTTGTGAGGGGAGCATGAGCTGGTATAGCTCTGGAGGGTTGATGGCCTCAGAGTCTCCGGCAAGCTTCGAACACTTAGCTGCAAGCGCAGGCATGAAAAGATGTTGTAGTTGGACCCAAGAGTCGATATGACATTGGAGTGTGTTACACTGCTAAGTAAGTTTGGCTTCTTGGTTATTGGTAGAATGTGCCCCAACATTGGCTTTATCACATTTGAGATGCTGTCTGGAGGAAATGTTCAACAATTAAAGAGGCATTCAGATGAGATATATCACTTACTGCTGTGACTCCAGTTCCAATCCTGAGCTGATGAGCACACTTGCCAAGCAGTCGTCATGTAGAACTACAGAATCTCCATGGTGTAAGTCACCAGCTTCTTCTCTTGCAAGTTGAAGCTGAACTGCAGAAAGTGTGACAGCTAGACAACCATGACTGATAGGAAATATAGGGAGTATGTGGTAATGTACTTTTGCCCTTTTGTTCATATGGATTTGGCTGGCTTTGATCCTTCTCCCACTCAATCACTTGGGCCTTCCATAATTTCAGATCATCAGCATGATTGACTTCTAATCCACTCTCAAGTTCCATGAGAGCAATGGAATATTCGGTGCATTTGGGTATGGCCTTCTTCAACTTTTCTAGCATGCTTGAACCTACAAGCAATCAGTATGAAGCCAGAGAAATTGTGACGGTAGCAACAATACTCACCAAGTGAAGTAAGCTTCTTCCAATTTGAGTAACCAAAATGATCATCCAAGGCATTGTGCCTTGCCCCAGGGCCCATTTCCTTAGTGCTGGAAGCAACAGGGTTAATGTTTGCCCATCCCCTTTCTGGCACTTCCCCATCTGTTCGTCCAACTCCAGAAATGAAATTGAAGGAAAAGGATGTTTGACATTTCTCGATATGAACAGGAAGGTGAAACTTTGGGATGAAAAAGGTGGTTTGTTTTTGCTCCAAGGGCAGTTGGATTGATGGTGGCAATTTTGACATCCAACTCCAAAGATGCTTGTACCACTGACATGCAATGTCATAAGATATATTGAGAATGTCAGTCGAATTGTGGCGAAGTGTCAAAAAGAACAAATAATCCATATTTACGTATCTGAGGCAACAACTTATTAGAATTTGTTAACCTGCGTGCTAAACAGAAAACCAACCTTTCACCTTTCTAAAGATCACTTACCCCAGAGGGTAACTTCATGTTATAACATGCACAGTCGATAGTACCGACTCCAGTAGCTGCTAGTCCTACATTGGACAGCATGTCTGCTCTATTAACTGCTAGGTGACTTGAGCAAGTGCTTCACTAAATGTGGACATCAGTGTCATGCATTACTGCCAAACCTAAGAATTAACATGCCTCTTGGGTAATATCAGCCCAATCTTCTAGATACTTCTTATAACCTGCTTTCTCGACGAAATAAGCCCACCCCTTATTTAAGCTTGGGTTGATACTATCTTTGGAAACCCGTTTGCGCTTCAAACGGAAGTTTGCATCAATGGCTAGGAACAATGCAGAAAGCCATCTAACCATATTGAATAATGAGCATGTGGGCCGACACCATAATTAGAAGAATACCTCTTCTTTGGATCCACCTCAAGCAAATCTGAAGGCACATTCTTTCCTGGTTGGGGGCAAGCTGGATAAAAAACAGTGCACTCTCCCTCTTGGGGTACATCAAGCCCCCGAGGATCAAATGGTTGACCAGCACGCTTGAGCATTTTAAGATGTTGCCACTCACAAGACATCCTAAGAAAAGCCTCATAGCAGTTCTAACATCCAAATTAGCATAAGTGTACCCACAGCTTGAAAGCATGCCTACCTTAACATTGAGAAGACCACCGCCTGAACTGATTGGCGGAGAAGAAGAATACGAAATAGATTCCATTCTCTCACACCGTGGAACACAAGGACGAAGGCAGTATCTAGTATCCTGGAAAGAATACTCTGCAGCAGAGAACACTTGGTAACCGGAGGGAAACCTCCAACATGCACAAACATTTCTGGATGAATATAAATCCGCCAGACCAAAAGACTTCCCCCAGTAAATGCTCCGGAAGAGAAACTTCGAGTTCCAACCCAGCCTCCCCTTTTACAAGTTCTTCTTCCTCTATCGCAATGATCTTCCCCTATCTCACCCCCTCGAACATCAATACTTCTGCAACAGACTATACAATGGCTGCCCTTGGCACTACGAATCATGACTCAACAATCCCCTTCCTCAACTACCCATTGCAATTGTATCATGGTCAGAGGGACTTATGAATCCCTTATGGCCCAAAGGAATCACCTTGAACTACCCTACCCATACTATATCTGTTCAAACCGTCTCCCCACTCGCCTGCAGAGGATCCTCTTCGCCTCTGTCCTGACCACCCCTGCTCTCACCCTGCGCATAAAACTAGACCTGCGCTACAATTATGATAAAAAAACCAAAGACCTGTGCTCCCTCTTCCAAACCTATCAGGTTATCTGTCTCGCTGCCCACCAACTTGTCCCCCATGACTCCCCAGAACACTTTGTGTCCACCATGCAAACCAGAGTAGATGAAGCGCAGTTATGAACAGTTTGTATCCACTATGCAAACTGGAGTGGATGAAGCGCATTCCCTTATCCTCAACCTCCTTTATGAGGAAGGGTTCAGACATCTAGTAGACTGCATCGACGAGAACCTATTCCGACCCATCATAGAGCCGTTCTTTGATATCCTGAGCGTCCATGAGTACAGGGTCTACGTGGGGGACGCCCCTTGCACTATCCCCTTTGACCCCCATTTAGACACACCCATAACGGTCGAAAGAACCCCTTCCCCTGCCCTGCAGATCCCACCTCCTCGTTCCCCTGAGCGAACGTACTTTCCCACTCCACTCTCCATTCCAGAATCCCCTAAAATCGATACCCATGCCCCCACTTCCTCCCACATTTCAGACGACTCTCCAGTTGCCACCCATTCACCCACTCCTACCCCTGAGGACATGCAACGACGAGCTCTTACTCGCCATGAGAGCCTGTTACCACCCAGACTTCCCCAGGCAACCATGAACATGTTGGTGGATACCCTCCGACCCATACTCCATTCCTTTTGAGGCCACAGATCCATGTCCTTGGATGGAGCTGGCACCTCTTGAGACCCCATCAACGTTGACACTTCCGATATTCCTGTGTGCCCCCCTAAGAAACGACTCTGCTGCCACCAGTGCGGAAAACCTGACCATGTCCATGTCTTCTGTGGGAAGTATACCTGCCCCTGGTGCCATAAACACGCCCCAGGACACGTCCAGGCCAAATGTCATTGGAGACAATGTGGGGAATGTAACAAGTATGGACACATTCATATCAATTGCCCAGTTTACAACGGGCTCGACCGAGATGACGGCTTTCTCGATGATGACCTCAACTTCACCAACTATGAGGTCAACGAGGGAGATATCGACAGGCCAGATCGCTGAGCAGGTGCTTCAGCACTACGAGGGGGGTAATGTTATGATTTTCCCTCATGAACCGTCTTTCCCTTACATCTATGGACTCATCATTTCTCCTCATTGCTTTGCCAAAAACTTATCTTCTTCTCCTCGTTAGTTCCCCTTACCTGTTTGCTTCACTTGTTGAGTCACGCTCCACTTGTTGAGTCATGCTCTACTTTTCCTTACATAATGGACCAATCTCTCCTCATCATCATTCTCCTTATATGATGACTCGTGTTCCCTTACTCATCCTGACATAGCCCATACTGCGCACCCAGCCTTACACAGTATGCAGTCACATAGCCTCATCTGCGCACACTGGATTGCACAGTACTGTACATCATATAAGTAGTTACCTGACCTCGCCTGTATTTCCCTAGCTAGTTCTACACAATCCAGCGTTGTTACTTAGCACTTCCACAAGCCCCAAGTGTGCGCATTGGGTAGTGAGACTCCTATCCTTTTTGCTTCGCCCACAACAAGTCTTCGAACTACTTCGAGTGTTCACTGTGCTATGTTCCGACACCCAGCATTAACAGGTTCTGAAGAGTTTCTCTGTGGTTCCGGTTGAAGACGAAGGAGTTAGACAAAGAAATGAAGTGTAACGTGGTTCCGAAGGGTTCTGAAGGGTTTCCTGTGGTTCCGGTTGAAGATGAAGAGGTGTAAATGTGGTTCTGATGGATTCTGGTTCAGAACCAGAAGAATTAACTGGGAGAAGAAGATAAGTGTCTCGTAAAAACACAAGGAGAGATAATGAGTCCATAGACATAGGGAAAAGACAGGTCATAAGGGAAAACTGTAACATTACCCCCTTCGTAGCACTGAAGCACCCGCTCAGTGATCTGGCCCATCAATATCTCCCTCATTGACCTCATAATTGGTGAAATTGAGGTCCTCATCAAGAAAGCCGTCATCTCGGTCGAGCCCGTTGTAAACTGGGCAATTGATATGAATGTGTCCATACTTGTTACATTCCCCACATTGTCTCCAATGACATTTTGCCTGGACATGTCCTGGGGCGCGTTTGTGGCACCAGGGGCAGGTGTACTTTCTGCAGTAGATCCTGATGTGATCCACTTTTCTGCATTGGTGACAGCAAAGGTGTTTCTTTGGGGGTCGTGTTGGGATAGTGGAGGTATCGACATTGATGGGGTTATGGGAAGTCCCCACCCTGTCCAGGGATACCGATCTGGTTCCACAAAAGGAATGGAGTATTGGACAAATGGTATTTCCGAGGGTGTTTAGGGTGGCTTGGAGGAGTCTCAGAGGTAACAGGCTCTCATGGCGAGTAAGAGCTCCTTATTGCATGTCCTCAGGGGCAGGAGTGGGCAAATGGGTAGCGACTAAAGAGTCTCCCGAAATGTTGGAGGAAGTAGGAGCATGAGTATCAATCTTAGGGGATTCTGGAATGGAGATTGGAGCAGGAAAATATGTTCGTTCTGGGGAACGAGGAGGTGGGATCTGGAGAATGGGAGAAGGAGTCCTCTCGACAGTCACTGGTGTGTCCAGGTGGGGATCAAAGGGGATCACACAGGGGGCATCTCCTACATATACCCTGTACTCGTGGACACTCATGATGTCAAAGAATGGCTGTATGATGGGTCGGAGCAGGTTCTCGTCGATGTGGTCCACCAGGTGTCCGAATCCTTCCTCATAGAGGAGGTCAAGGATAAGGGAATGCGCTTCATCCACTCCAGTTGCATAGTGGATACAAACTGTTCAGGAGAGTCGTGGGGGACGAGTTGATGGGCAGCAAGGCGGATGACTTGGTAAGTTCAAAAGAGGGAGCACAAGTCCTTAGTTTTCTTATCGTAGTTGTAGCGCAGGTCCAGTTCCAATGCGTAAGGTGAGGGCTGGGGTAGTCAAGATGGAGGCAAAGAGGATTCTTCATAGATGAGGAGGGAGATGATTTGAGCAGATGTAGTAGGGATAGGGTAGTTCGAGGTGGTTCTTTTGGGCCATGAGGGATTCATAGGTCCCTCTTGCCATGATACAGTTGTGATGGGTGATCGAGGAAGGGGATTGCTGGGTCATGATTCATAGTGCCAGGGGCAGCCACTGTACTTCTTGTTACAGAAGTATTGGTGTTCTAGAGGATGGGATGGTGGGAGGTCGTTGCGATAGAGGAAGAAGAATTTATAGAAGGGGAGACCAGGTTGGAACTCGAAGTTTCTCTTTTGGAGCATTTACTGGGGGAAGTCTTTTGGTCGGGCGGATTTATATTCTTCCAGGAGTGTTTGTGCATGTTGGAGGTTTCCCTCTGGTTCCCAAGTGTTTTCTGCTGCGGAGTATCCTTTCCAGGATACTAGATACTGCCTTTGTCCTTGTGTTCCGCAGTGTGAGAGAATGGAATCTATTTCATACTCTTCTTCTCCGCTGATCAGCTCAGGCAGTGGATTTGAGAAGTTGGGGCCGTGTTCCACAGTCTCTCGATAGGGGGATAGGAGGAAGGCATGGAAGACGTCATGAATCTTCCAAGTTGGCGGTAGTTTAAGGCGGTATGACACAGGGAAGATAACCTGTGTGATTTCAAATGGTCTTTCCTGCTTAGGGGATAGTTTTCTTGATAGGTACCACAGTCAAAGGTTCCTCCCTTCCAGCCAAACCTTGTCGCCGACTTCCCATGGGCGGAACTTAGAGGCAGTTCGTTCTTTCATGATCTGTTGGGTTTTCTCATGCGCAGCAAGGGCTTCCCATTGGGCTTCCTCTAATTCAGATAGGCATGTTTCCAAGGCGGGGAGGAACATCTTTCCGATTGGAAGATAAGAACAGGGTTCGTATCCCAGGATGAGGGAGAATGGGGATTTCAGGGTGGAGGAGTGGACAGCAGAGTTGTGGGAGAATTCCGCCATAGGGAGTAGTTCTGCCCATCATTCTGGGTGTCCATCGCAGAATATGCGCAGGTAGGTCTCAAGTTCTTGATTTACCCGTTCAGTTTCTCCGTCAGTTTGGGGGTGGTACGTGGACAAGAGTTTTAGGTCATATTTTAGGAATCTGGCAAGCTCCTGTGCAAAGGTCGATGCGAATTGGGGTCCTCTGTCAGAGATACAGTAGTCATGGAGTCCGTAGTGTCGGAACACATTTGTGAAAAACAGTTGGGCAACTCCAGCTGCATCAATGGTTTTGTGACAAGAAATGAGAATTACCCCCTTTGTAAGGCCATGGTCGACCACGACTATGATAGAGTCATAGGTGTTAGATGGTGGGAGGTTGGTGATGAGGTCAACAGAGACCTGCTGGAAGGGGTGGGTGCAGGAGGATGGAAGTGGTGTCAAGGGCAGGGTAGTGGGGTGTGTGTTGACCTTGTTGGCTTGACAGGTTGCACATCCTTGGATGAATTTGCGGATAAAAGTGGTCATACCAGGCCACCAATAGTCTTGTTGCATCAGGTTGGTAGTGCGAAAGATTCCGCCATGTCCTCCATGGTCGTTTTCATGGGTGAGGTGGACAAGTCCCTGTCTAGCTGGTTCCAGAATGTAGAGGCGGTGTTTGTAGTGTAGCATTCCATCTGTGTATTCCCAGTCATGTGGTTGGGATTTGGTGATGAAAGGGGTGCCCTCATTTAGTGCTTTGAGGGCAGTGACCACTAAGGGGTCGGAAGGGGTGGATTCAGCGATCTTCTCAACTAGGGCGAAATTGAGGGTGCAGATAAAGATGTCCTCGGGCAGGAGGGTAACTTCCTGGTTATCTAGGGAAGTGTCCACGGTATCTCGTCAGGACAGGGCATCAGTGGGTCCCATTTGTGTGCCCGGAATGGGGGAGAAGTGGAGGTCAAAGTCCTGGAGGAATAACATCTACTGTGCCTGTTGTCTGGAGAGTTTCTGTGGTTCCTTGAAGTAAGCAAGGTTTTTGTGGTCGGTAATGACTGTTACTGGAAGTCCGGTTCCCTGTAGGTAATGTTTCCATTCTTCTAAGGTGCGAATGACTCCAAGAAGTTCCAGATCATAGATATCATAGTTTTGTTCTGCGGGTGAGAGGGTTTTGGAAAGGTAGGCACAAGGATGTAGATCTCCGTTGCTGTCGGTTTGCATGAGGACTGCTCCTATAGCTGTTAAGGATGCGTCTGTCATAACAGTGAAGGGTTTTGTGATGTCAGGCATTTGGAGGACAGGTTTCTGGGTGAAGGTTTGTTTGATGGCTGAGAAGGTTTCATCACACTCTTTGGTCCATTCCCACTTCGCTCCTTTCCTGGTTAGATCATGTAGGGGTTTCACCTTAGTGGAGAAGTTAGAGATAAACTTCCGGTAGAAGTTGCAGAATCCAATAAATGATTGGACTGCCTTGACTGATTGGGGAGGTTGCCATTCATTGATGGCCTTTAGTTTTACTGGATCCATCTGGATCCAGTCTGCTCTGATGATCATTCTGAGATATTCCACTTCGTCCTTGTCGAAGAAGCACTTTTTTTGTTTTAGGGACAATCGGTGT
Organism: Aureoboletus auriporus; assembly: GCA_038089615.1. Lineage (NCBI taxonomy): Eukaryota > Fungi > Basidiomycota > Agaricomycetes > Boletales > Boletaceae > Aureoboletus > Aureoboletus auriporus. The sequence continues at coordinate 10,795 of JBBPLF010000522.1, forward strand.
TCTCTGAGTCTTTGGAGGACTCAGCAAGTTCGTTCCTGGTGTACCATTGGGTTGTTGGAATGGATAAGGATGTCATCCATATAGATGATTAGCCAACCCTCGGCTAGGAGATCTGCGAAGGTGTGGTTCATCAACGCTTGGAACGTTGCTGGAGAGTTATACATGCTGAAGAACATTACAGTTGGTTCGAAGAGTCCCATGGGTGTTATAAATGCAGCTTTCCACCTATCTTGTGGTTTGATGAGGACGTTGTTATATCCCCATTGAATGTCCATTTTGGTGAAGATGGATGATCCCTTTAGTTGGTCGATGAGGTTGGAGATGAGTGGAAGTGGATAGGCATTTTTGATGGTATGAGAGTTGAGATATTGGTAGTCCTGACAGGGTCATACGGATCTATCTTTCTTTGGTACAAAGAAGAAAGGGGATGCTTGCGGAGATTTAGACGGGATTATTTTTCCAGATTTCAGATGTTCATTGATGAAATCTTTGCAAGCTTCCTTCTCCTTGGGGTTCAAAGGGTACACCTTGGCTACTTTTGGTATGAAGGTCATATCAAGGTCTACTCCATGGTCAAATGGCCGAGAGGGTGGTAGTTCATCCCCTTCTCGTTCAGCGAAGACGTCAGCAAAGTCTTCATATTCTGGTTGAAGTGTTTCTTCTTTGGATTTCCTGGGTGGCGAGTTCTGTGGCGAGCGTGGTTTTCCTGATGAGGGTTTCTATCCTTTTATCGATCCTTTTCCTCCACAGCTTGGCTATCTTTTCATCGGGGTTTAGTTCCAGATACCTGACAAGGTATCTTTGGCAAACTGCTTTTGGAGAGTCATGTCATGGTGTTTTGGGTTTATCTGGGAGGGTTACTCTTCCTTCTGTCCAGTTTATTACTGGATTGGTTTCTTGGAGCCACATTATGCCAAGGATTAGGTTTTCTTTTCTGCAATTGATGACGAGGAAATCTCTCTTCTCATTCACTTCTCCAATTCGGATGGTAAGGGTAACCTTGTGACAAATGATCCCTCCAGAGTTTGGAGATCCGTCTGCATTTTGTGCCTTCTTTGGTTTATCTAATTGGATTTGTTTATATCCTTTCTTCTTCACTAGATTGTGATCTACGAAGTCTCTGCTTGCTCCACAGTCTATGAGGGCAAATATGTCGATGATTTGGTCGTTTTCTTGTTCAAACAGTGAGATGGGAATTTGCATAGATTTGCTGTTTGGATCTGACAAGAACATTGGTGCTATTACTTCAGGATGGGAGAGTGTCGACCCTTTCCTCCTGCCTAAAAATCCTTCTTTGGGATTTCTTCTTCTTTGACCTGGGTCATGGCAACAGTTTCTGGTTTATCGATATCATAGAGGATGTCGAGTGTACATACAAGTTCCTCCTCAGTAACACCCCTTTCTTTAAGGGTGTCCTGGTACTCTTCAAACTTAGTCTTTCGGACATGTTTGTTCCTGGCAGGGTTCCTCTGTGGGCGAGGAGGGGCCCGGTTGTTGCTCTTTCCTTGTTCCTCAGGACCTTTGTCTCAGGGGTGGTTCCTGGTGTGGCACCCTACCCAGTGGCATTTGAAACACTTGTTGTTCCTCATATGCTCTGCCCTTTCTACCGGTGAAAGTTTGGTGAAGTTGATGCGAACAGCGTCAACATCCATGGCATTGGGGTCTCTGGTGGATCTTCCTTTGGTTTGGAAGTCTATCCTTCGTCCTTTTCATACGTCCTCTATCCTTTTGTTTTGAGCATGGAATACTCCGGAAAGTCTGAGCCATTCCGAGAGTTTGTCAGGGAGAGGATTGATGGAGAGGATTTTTGTGGAGATGTCCGGATCCAGACCTTTCATAAGGTAGTTTATCTTGGTTGTTTTGTCATCAATTCCTGCTATGGCCTCCGCAGCCTGGAAGGCAGTGATGTAGTTGGTATATCCAGCATCACTCTTCCTTTGTTGTGTTAACTTGTCTAACTGGTCCCTGGCTTGGTTTTTGTAATCGAAGGGGAAGAAGGTTTTCTCAAATAGTTCCATGAGCTTAGCAAAGGTAAGATCCTTTACAGTGTTATTGGCGAGTTGCATATAGATGGTTTCGGAGAAGGTGCTTCCTTGACCCTTGCTCATTTTTGCGAGGGGGGTTAGGTTTTTGGCGTTTTCGTTGTAGAACTTTTGGTTCATGTTGAAGTAGGCTGTCATGGCCATCTTCCAATGTATTGCATCCTTCGGATCCCCAGAGAAGTCTGCTGGGAGTCCAGCTTTAAATTCAACATCTTTTCTTCCTTGGTCTGACATTTCTATATCAGAATTTGGTTCTTCGGGTGGTGGGGGTGGGGGTTGTCTAGATTGGGTTGGTGGTGCTTCTTGGATCCTCCAGTCCTCGGTAGGGATTGGTGCTGGAAGGGCGAAGAGTGCAGACGGTGTGGGAGTGTCATCTGAGGAATCAGAAGGAGGACGTATGGTCCGTCCTCGTCGAGATCCTTGTCCGGAAATGGTGGGCGTATCTTTCTGTCAAGAGACAGAGATAGAGTTGAAGAGCTAGTTCTTTTGTTAATGCTGGGTGTCGGAACATAGCACAGCGAACACTCGAAATAGTTTGAAGACTTGTTGTGGGTGAAGCAAGGAGAATAGAAGTCTCACTACCCAATGCGCACACTTGGGGCTCGTGGTTGTGCTAAGTAACAATGCTGGATTGCATATAACTAGCTGGGGAATACAGGTAGAGGTGTGTGGCTACTTATACTGACTATGTGCTGCACAGACCGGTGTGCGCAGTTAGGAGCTGTGTCTGCTGTGTACTGCGTAAGGCTTGGTCCGCAGCATCATGGCTATGTAGTGATGAGTGGGGGAACACAAGGCATTGCATAAGGAGAGTAATGCCGAGGAGGAAGTAGTCCGTTACATAAGAAATCGTGGTTCCGAAGAGTTTCCCTGTGGTTCGGGTTGAAGACAAAGGAGTTAGACAAAGAAATGAAGTGTAACGTGGTTCCAAAAGGTTCCGAAGGGTTCCCTGTGGTTCCAGTTGAAGGTAAAGAGGTGTAAACGTGGTTCTGATGGATTCCAGTTCAGAACCAGAAGAATTAACTGGGAGAAGAAGATAAGTGTCTCGTAAAGACACAAGGAGAGATAATGAGTCCATAGACATAGGGAAAAGACAGGTCATAAGGGAAAACTGTAACAATCAGAGATCGTCAATACATATCACATTCGACGAGACAACCCCTCGGACTTCTCTCACTTCATATTCCCTCGTTTCTCACCACCATCATCTCAATGACACCAACAATGAACTGTCCCGTCCCCTCGCTAACCCAGTCTGCTCTACCTATTCCCCCCTCCTTCCCAGTCAATGGTGTGTCACAATGTGATGACCATTCCACCATCCCGTCACTCACTGTACAACTGTGCTTACTTAGGTCATCCAAACACCATCCAAATGACCAAAAACCTTAGTGACGACGTCCAGATCCAGGGGACTTGGAGATAAGAACAGACACAAGGCCTTGAGATTCAATCATGAGCTTGCCAGATGCAAGGAGCATCGAGATGTGATGAAACTGGCATTCAGACAAAAATATGACTGTAGCATGTGAATGCATATGTATACTTTGCAAGGGCCCTAAGTGTAAATGCATCCACACAGCCTTTGTCTGCCCACTATTTTAGTCAACAACACAATGCAACAACTTTACAGCAGTTTTCAAAAGTCAGTGGAATTGACTTTTTTTTCAAACAGTTTAGTAATCATGTGTGGTCACATGTCCAGGACCCCAGATGCAAATGAACACCTAATGGCTACAACACGTTCACCACAGGAAATTTTCACCTGCACCACCTACACTGTTCTCTTTGCCTTCCATGCCTAATCGCCAGGCATCCAAGGAACTCAGGGCTCGCATTCCAGTCCTTTATCATGAAGGCCTACCCATCAAGGAAATCTGTCATCGACTTGATATCAAGAAATCATTTGCCTACTTCATCCTCAATCTTTATCGCCAGTTTGGTGTCATCTCAAACCTCTGCAACTACTCATGTACAGTGGGCTGTCCTCGTTCTCTTGGTCAAGCTGATCTCGCCTTTATTTCCACTCTTTTAGATCACCGACAATGCCTTTATCTTGATGAACTGTGGGATGAGCTGAGGCTCCAACGTGGTGTTTGCACAACCCTTTCCACTCTACACCATGCCCTTCAAAGGCTTGGTGTTAGTCGCAAAATCATTTCTGCCTGTACATTTGAATGAAATGAACTGATACAGGCGATGTACATGAATCAAATTGCTGCAGAGGTTCCAGATGCGGGTATGCTGATGTTTGTTGATGAGGCTGCAAAAAATGAGTGGACAATTTCACGGAAATATGGGCATGCAGGCAAGGGTATGCGTTGTGTGGTTCAGAGGCAGTTTGTCAGAGGTATGCAGTATTCAATTGTCCCAGTTATCACACTGGATGGCATCATCGTATACGATATTGTGGATGGTCCTGTTGACAGTGACCGTTTCTTCAAGTTCATCAAGGAATTTGTTGTATTTCCTTTTTTTTTTCTATCTCACAATCGATTACTAACGTTGCCTTGCCTAGATGCCGTTCACAAACCCCTACCCTAGGCCATGCAGTGTTCTTATCATGGACAATTGCTGCATCCATCATGGTGAGCAAATCCGGCAGTTGGTTGAAAATGAACACCGTAAGTATTGTGTATAATCAACTGATGTATCTGATGTACGTATCTAGTTTGCAAACTCATCTATCTTCCACCATATTTGCCCAATTATAACCCAATTGAGCAAGCATTCTCTGCGATCAAGGCATATCTTCGTCGTCAAGGATCAAATGACTCACCCATGATGTCTATCATTCAAGCATGTCAGAGTATTATGCCTGATAAAGTGGAGGGGTATTTTCGGGCATCAGGATATGTTATATAGTGTCAAATACTGTTGTTTCGAATATCTTGTATTTTTTTCCATTGCACACAACATGTCTTTCCGAGTCGTCATTTGTTCTGAGTCCAACAATTTGACATGATATTGATAGTACTAAAATCCAAAGTTGAGTTGTGACGGCTTACCATCATCCTCGTCAATGGTAAATCCACAAGGAACAGGAAACCATTGCTTTTGTGAATCACAAAAGTAAAGAAGATCATAATCCCAATGCTTTTGACAGTCTGGGTCATCTGCGTGCATTGGTGGTCCTGTGAAGCGCGCACCACCTCCACCATGAAAGCATTTCTGATACGCCACCTTTCTCAGCTGTTCCCCACTGGTTCGTCCATCTGATGAGACCGTATTACTCTGTTTACACTTTGTATCAGGTCCGTTCCACCATGCTCTACTTCCTTTTTTTCAAACAAATCATGTCGCCTGCAGAGATACCGAGATCAGACAGAAATTTGTCATCAACATCAGGAAGGATGTTGGGGCCAATCCCATTGAGTTCCAACAGGGTTTTGTAAACTAGCGCATGACAGACACCTAAGTGTTCTTCAGCATACTTGAGGTAGTGTGTCAACTGGGATGGAGACGGAATGGGCTGTGGTGATGATGGAGCATCCTTATGAATCATTTGCTGAGTTGGAGTATGAAGAGTGGTCTGGGAAGCTGCCTGCATGGCCGCAGATAAATTGGATGAAGTCGCATTTCTGGCAGCCAAAGAAAGGAGACCGGACTGGGCCAGAGTCTGTACCAAAAGAATGGATGTCAAGGAGTTGACATCAATAGCTGGCATTGGCAATGGTGGTAACTGCATAGATGTTTTCCTCAAACCATGGAGAACAGGGGCTTTGTTTGGAGGATTGAAGGATTCGATGTTGGGTGGTGTGGATAGTGTGGCATGGCCCTTCTCAAGTGCACGAGCCCAATCGAGAATCATGGGCTGTGTAAGTGGTATCGCTCCGAGAGGCCCAATGTAGGTCAGCCCTTCATCATACTCATTTTTGTACTTTTGCATGAGCTTGATGCGCCAGCAACCTAAACGGACATCATGCTCTGTTTTCGCAATAGAAGACTTTGGCTAAAAATAGTCAATATACGATAATAAGTCAAATACAAAATGCATGCACCTTATCACCACCACTGGAGTATCCTTCCAGGTCCGAGTTGTCCTCGCTGCTACCATGTACTCAGGGCAGCTTCTGGATATATTGCATATCAAGGAGAATTTTGACGACCACCGGCTTGATTTCAGTGATTTTCTCCACCATTTCCTGGTAATCAGAGACATTGTCAACATCAATTGCATCCGCAGCCCGTTGCCTACAGTTGTTGTTAGTTCAACCAGCATAAGAAAAGTGTAAATAGAAAAAAAAACTGACTTTGTCTTTCCAAGCATATATTGAAAAGGATAGTGCCTCTTGGCTATGACCTCATAGTCCTCCTGGCCGAGCTTTTGGAGCATACTTTGCAAAAAGGCTATATAGTTCGAGGACTTGATTGCAAACATGAGTTCCTTTGTTTTCATCAACTTCTCCTCCTTTGAGGTAGATTTACCAAGTAATATCTTCTTGACCTTTGTGTTGAAGCTGCATGGGATGACTGGTTCCAAGCCATGCATGCTGAGTTATTCAGCATATGAAATACATAGATAGTATATATATAATCGAAAGCGGAGAATAAAATGGCACGCGTTCCTGACCCCACACTCTCACTATTGAGTGCATCACGCGAGTCACAGCAATACTATTTTAGTCAATCACTCGTATTATCTAAGCTAGGCCCATGCATAGCATCTGTTAAGCCCTAGCTACTGTGAACAGGTTATGAGCCCTGCTCACTTGTAACTTGGAGGCACGTATCTTATTGCTTGCTTGAATACTTACTTTATTTTTATATATATATTGCATCACCTATCTTCTTTAACCATGCCGACAATTGAAGAACTTGTTGATGCCCCTATGTCTGTATCTGACCCTATAACACCTTGCCCCGGTCCTTCCATCACAGCCACACCTTACGTAACCAATGTGATGGCTCATTCGGACTCCGCGCCTATTGGTTTGGGCTCATTGTCGTCCTATAAAATCGATCCACTCGGAGATGATAACTGGATTGCGTGGAAATTACACATAACCACTGCCTTACAACTACATAAGGTATATGATCATATATCTACGCAATCAAAGAAACTGAGTGCCCAGCCTAATGGCAAGGCGCTTGCCAAGTGGCAACATAAGGATGACAAAGCAAAAACCTTATTAACCATGAGCATGGGAGACGATCAAATGATATATTTAGCCGAAGCCGAGAGGGCTGCTGACATGTGGAGCAATTTAGTGACGGCACACGAGGTGAAAGGGCAGCAGACGATTATCACACTCAAATGAACTCTGTTCTCATTGAGGATGAAGAATGATGATGATGTTCTCACACATATGATGGAGATGCGGCAGATGTGCACTAAGTTGTTACAAATGGGTGACACAATTTCTGATGCGGAGTTTCATGATCTGCTTATCTCATCCTTGCCGAAGTCATGGGAAGGGTTTATCTCCGGTCACATGGGAGCCCGAACCGCTGGCGCTGGCAATAAAGATGTCAAAATGAGCACGCATGAAATGATCACCCTTATTAAGGACGAGCTACACCATTGTCTTGGATCACTCAAACTTAAGCGCGATGCTCCCTCGATCAATGAAGAGCAGATATTTTATCAGGAGAACCATGGCAAAAGATGCCGGATCAAGAAAGTAGCACCTGCCCAGATAATGATGTCAGCAGGCACGGCTACCACTAGCTGAGCCACGACTCAGTCCACCCCACTTAAGTGTGGGAATTGTGGCAAACTCGGGCATGAAACCCGAGATTGCTACGGCCTAGGCAGACCGAAACACGATCCGGAGCGATGGGCAAAAAGGTGGAAAGAGAAAGGAAAGAAGAAAGGGAGAGGCGCTCCCCAAGCGCATACTATGCAAATAGCTCCACATATGGCTTTTGTAGCTACTGACTCTGATGTGCAAATGATCAATGCCAATGACCACACTGTTTCCATTTATTCGTGGATTGTGGATTCTGGTGCATCAATGCACATAACTAATACTCGAGCTGTGCTGACTAATTATGTCAGCACAAAACAAGAAATCATTGGGATTAGTTCATCGTCCATCACTGCGCATGGACGATGTTATGCTCAACTCGGGTAGAGGCGAACGTAGACCTGGTCGGTTCAAGGGTTCAAGGGGGTCTTCCAATGATAAGACGATCGTCAGTGGTTTCAAGGGTTTCAAGGGAGTGTCCACTCAGAGTAGGACGAGGACTTCAAGGGAGACAAGGGATCCGAAGGATCAGAGACGATGTACAAGGGATGATGCTATTCCAGGTAGGTCAAGCGTGAGGTACATCGTTGGTATCGTAGGGTTTATATAGGGAAGAGAAGGAAGGAATTACTAAGCAATAGAATGCGAAGGAATTCCTACGAATGTTTAGTAATACACAGCAAATGAGACAGAAGAGGAAACAATGATGTCAGGTGGGCTATACAGTGAGACATGTGTCCGATAGGAACACATAGCAAGGTAATCAAGATGACAAGGCGTCCGATGGGAGCGTTTGAAGAAGTAAGCAAGGTGACGAAAGAGAAAATGAATAGGGGTGAATTGTAACAGACGAGGCGATCTCAAAATAACTACTCAAGTAAATACACAGAGTTATGTAGTCACATTGACAAAAGCATTGTATGTTCCTACCATGCAGTTTAACTTGCTGTCAATAGGACAGCTAGATGCAGCCGGTGGATGAGCCATTACCAGAAAAGGAAAGATGGAATTACTCGATCATGATGATATTCCTTTTGTGGAAGGATATTGGGTAAATTCACTGTACCGCCTTAATGCCGATATGGTTATTCCTGAAACATCATATGTCACCCAGGAGAGTGAGTCTTGGCAGACCTGGCATAATCGACTTGGACACATAAATATTGATGGCCTCAAAAATTTGTACAGAAAGGGTCTCATCGAAGAATTTATTGTTGACAAGAACTCTCCAAATTTTGAGTGTGATGCATGCATTCAAGCAAAACACATGATCACACCATTTTCAAAAGAGGCAATTAGTTGAGCTGCACAACCAGGTATGCTGACTCATACAGATCTATGGGGACCAGCTCGAACAGAAGGAATTGGTAAAATACGATACTATATTTCGTTCATAGATGATTGTACACGAAAATGTACAGTATATTTTCTAAAATCTAAGAACGAAGCTACCCAAAAGGTACAGCAATATCTACAGTATGTTGAAACAAAACTGGGAATTAAGCCTCAAAATATCTGTGCCAATAACGGCAAGGAATATGTCAATACCACGTTATTGACATGGTGCTTGGATCATGGAGTTGAATTCCAATTTACTGCACCACATTCACCTGCCCAAAATGGTGTTGCCGAGCATATGAATTGCACACTTGTAGAAATGGCACGTGCGATGAAATTAAGTTGAGCCATACCTAAGTTTTTGTGGTCCGAACTGATCACACATGCGGCATACATCCAAAATCGATCTTACACACAATCGCTGACAAATAATACCCCTGAGGGAATATGGTCAGGTAAAAAGCCGGATGTATCTACAATACATGAAATTGGATCCCAAGTATGGATCCATACTACGAGTGATATGGCACGAGATAAACTTGATGCCAAAAGCGAGAAACATATGTTTCTTGGTTTCATTGATGACCCAAAAGTGGTCAAATACTATGACATCCACACCCGCTCCATTAAGGTTTCGTGTAATTACCGCTTTCCTAAACAAGAAGACGGTAGAGCTATACCTCATGGACCCACAAATGTGCCTGAGACACAGCACGAGGGGGAGTCTGGTAGTAATGCACAGCACTCAGACACTCATATTGAGTGTCCTAATACAAGTGCTACTAATAATACTATGACGACGAAAAGAAAGCGGGATGCTGATTTACCATTAAGACGTAGCACGAGGCAGCATATTGTGCATGATTATAGTCAGCTAGACGACCCATATCCAGATTTGGTAAACTTACCTAATCTTGAGCCAGCGCCAGATGAGGATGAAGAACCTCATACATCAAGTGCTGATGCAGTATATTTTGCATTCACACAAACAAATTTGGGACGGGCAGACCCGAAAACACTTAAGGAGGCAAAATCATCTCCAGAATGGCCTGAATGGGAAAAAGCCATTAAGAACGAGTTAAAACAACTTGATCAAATGGGTACATGGGAATTAAGGGACCCACTACCCAATCGGGTATCTATAGATAACAAATGGGTATTCGTTAAAAAGTATGGTAAAGATGGTGAGTTATTAAAATATAAAGCTCATCTAGTAGCTAAAGAGTTCACACAAAAACCTGGAGTAGATTATAATGAAACTTTTTCTCCAGTTGTGCGCCTTGAAGCCATACATGCGATAATCGCACAAGCCGTCCAAGAAGACTGGGAAATCCAGCAAATGGACGTAAAAGGTGCATACCTTAATGGCACACTAAAAGAGGAAATATATATAAAACAACCTGAAGGATATGATGATAAAACTCAGAGGCTATGTCACCTCATAAAAACATTGTACGGATTAAAACAATCTGGATGGGAATGGAATGAGGAACTTAATAAATGCCTTACAAATGATGGATTTACCCATCTACATTCAGATCCATGTGTCTACATACGGCGAAATGATGGAAACATCAAAATAATTACAGTATGGGTCGATGACCTATTATTGTTTACTAATACACCCGCTGTCATGAACAAACTTAAATGGCAATTACAATCACTGTTCGAATTGACAGATATGGGTGATCCATCTAAAATTGTCGGAATCGAGATCGAGCATGATAGAGAGCAAAAGACTCTTAAAATCACACAAACTCAATATATTGAATCAATTCTCGATTGGTTTGGTATGACGAATGCAAATGCAGTTGTGATGCCAATGGATCTGTTCAAAAAGCTTGATAAAGCGGACGAACCCGGATCAGGGGGAAGTTTACCATATGCCTTGTTGATCGGCTTGCTAATGTATGCAGCCGTTGCCACACGTCCTGATATAGCTTATGCGGTGTCACACCTTGTGTCACTTTTGGCAAATCTGGATATGGAACATTGGTGTGCAGCAAAGTGCATCCTAAGATAACTGGGAGGAACACAGACATGGGGCATAAAATATACAGCGGACAAATTATCTGAGACACCAACAAATGAATTTTATGGTTACTCAGATGCAGATTTCACTAATTTCAAGGACTGCATATCAATCGCAGGATATGTATTTTTGCTTGGGAATGGTGCCATCATGTGGTGCTCAAAATGGCAAAATGCTGTGAACTTATCAATGGCAGAAGCCAAATATATGTCCATGGCATTCACAACATGCGAAGCTGTTTGGTTGAGGAATTTATTCTACAAATTAGGATTTCCTCAACAAGTACCTACAATACTCTATGGCGATAACCAATCTGCATTAGCGATTGGTAAAAATTACCAGTTCCACGAACGATCCAAAAATTTTCCTATTTGCAGCCATTGGATCTGTGAGAAGATCGCGGAAGGCAAAATTGATGCCCGCTATTGCCCTACTGCTTCCATGACGGCTAACATATTTACTAAGCCATTACCTAAGCCAAAACATTGCCACCACAAAGCCAAACTTGGCCTGCATGCAGTTTGAGGGAGAGTGTTGAAGCCACATGGGATGACTGGTTCCAAGCCACGCATGCTGAGTTATTCAGCATATGAAATACATAGATAGTATATATATACTCGAAAGCGGAGAATAAAATGGCACGCGTTCCTGACCCCACACTCTCACTATTGAGTGCATCACGCGAGTCATGGCAATACTATTTTAGTCAATCACTCGTATTATCTAAGCTAGGCCCATGCATAGCATCTGTTAAGCCCTAGCTACTGTGAACACTTTGAATAGATAGTCAGTGAAATGGAAAATACTTGTTCAGTCTCTGAGTTGTCATCACCATCCTGAGATGGAGCAGGTGATGCCAACTGTTGAGAATCTTGGTATTTGCATTTAATATTTCATATTACATAGCCAAGATTCTAGGCCTG
>JBBPLF010000523.1:0-22780 GCA_038089615.1 Aureoboletus auriporus
GTCTAAGGCATAAGAAGAAAGACCGATTCACCCTCCAAACACCTCAGAAAACGCATCTCGTTGTCTTGAATAAATAACGGTGAGTTGTTGGTCGCCTCCCCTGCGAGACCTTGCTTCCCCCAGCTTGTACTCACCTATTGCTCTTGCATCTAGCATTTTCCAGTGATCGCGCTCATCGTTATACCCATCCGGATTTTTTACCCAACCGAGACTTTGTTTCTTGTAGGTATGGAATGTCGCTGTTAAGTGCATCAAGTGCTTATAGTAGACACCACAGGACAATGGTATTCCATTGGGGTATCATCATGGTCTACAATCAGTCAGTCGGAGATCTTCTTGTCCGTGTCGCTGTGACTGCCGACAGATACGGGACATATGAAAAACACACCGTTGGATCTCAGTCCACTGGAGGATATCCAAGGGGCGGTCCCCGTTACGTGAAGGTTAAAACTCCTGACAAAGAGTATGATCTAGAGTTCGTGGGATGGCCTGGCGACACTTATGGCATCATACTACCACCCTCAGGAGAGTTGCGAGTAGATAGTATGTAAAGAACTAATGGGGTATGTTGGCAAGATCACAATGAAGATATCTGCAATATATTATGCGAAATAAATAGACTCATCCGCAATATGACTGCACGACGGCTGCCACTCCACTTGGTATATCGACATTTTCATACTATCACCTTCAGGAGAGTTGCAAGTAGATGGGTAAAGAGCTAAAGTGGTACGCTGGAAAGATCACAATGAAGATATATTATGCGAAATAGTGAGACTCATCTGCAACATGACTGCACGACTCGGACGTCTGTTCCACCCCACTTGGCATATCGCAAGGTGCCGTACCTCACTCGGATCACGAAAATATTGCCAAGTATATCAACTTGATACATAAATCAATATTTGTTGCAACATGGGTACTCTGGACAAGGAAGGACAGCCTATCTGGAATGCTTGAGAATGAAAAGAATGGACAAGAAATGCTGTGTGCCGCTATATTAAGCTTTGTAATCATCACTAAACCTGGAGTTCTCGACCAAAGAGACGAGGCAAAAGTGTACATACAATTAGAAAAAGCAAAACAAGATTCATAACAGAGCAACATCTAGATCATGTTGGAGAAATAATGCCTCGGGGAAATATCTCGCTCGCACGGCTCTTCCACCAAAGAATCTCCCATCCATCTCTCTCACAGTCTTCCACGCTCCCGACGGCCCAGCAAACAGTACGAAAATACGAACGACCTCTTCGGGATTCGGAGGTGAATAACAGAGATGGACAATGACCCGCTCAACGGTACCATTCTTTGAGCATTCATCACCTAAAGACTCAGATGTCAACTCCACGTGATGACACGACATATTGATCAAAATGCACCAATCTCGTCTCGCAAATCGCCGTCATCCACGTCGTCGGCGTCCACCATGTTCGTGAGTACGACCACCCGACTGGGATCACCAAACCGCTCGCGATCCTCGCGCGCTCTGGCATCTTCATTATCATTGACAATCCTTCCCATCTTGGAGCCGATGGCTGCTTTGCCCTGAGTTTGTGCCACGGCTTTCTTGTTCCCTTTCCCTTTCCCTTTCTTGGCTTGTGAAACTTGTTCAACGGTGAGAGCGTTGATAATGCCCGAACCGTCCGCGCCGAGACCCTGGCCCTCTTTATGGCCCCATTTTGCCATGAGGCGAGCAGCAAAACCATGGGGATTAGACCTATAAATCCACGTGTTTGAGTTGCGCGAAAACCTTAGCGTTCAATAAACAGACTTTTTAGGTGCACTTTCTTCTTCCGAAAGTGGGGGTGGGACGGGAGAGTTCGCCCCAGAGTCACCAGACCCAGAGGAGACTGTACCCGCGGTAGCAGCTAGTGCACTTAACTTGGCTGCGATATTAGCAGCAGCCTTTACTTTATCTTCAAATCCGCTCGGAATTTGTCCTGGAGGGGGCGGGACGTTGGCAGGTGGAGCAAATGGATTGTATGCCAAACGTGGAGGGGAAGGAGGTTCAGCGATACTGGGAGGTATTGGTGAAGGCTGAGAAGAAATGAACGGGGGCGCGGTGGGTCGGAGACCCTGGCTCATAGCAAGACGACGTTGATAAGCCTCGTCTCCAGTCTCTGCACGATCTACCGAGGGTGCGGGTGGTTGAACTACGTCGTTTCCGGACGCCATGTCGGCATCTGCATCATCAGTGGACTGGGATACCGGCGGGGTTACAGATTCAGCGGACTGGACCCCGGCACCCAAAGCTAAGCGTGGTTGATACGCCTCTTCCCCAGACATATTTTGATCTACAACTGGTGCAGGGGATGGCGCTTTTGGAGGGGCTACACCTTGTGACATTGCCAGACGGCGCATATATGCATCCTCACCAGACATACTACGATCCACAGTGACCGCGGGAACGTCGGTAGACCCAATGCCACGTGGGCGATCGTCATCCGCGCGAGACCACCGGTCAAACGAAGTATGGTCATCAAATCTCCCTGAAATATTGTCACAAAACGATATCAAAGTCATCATAAAAGATTGACAAACCAGTCTTGCGGGGTCGTTCGTATTCGCTTCCTGAATCGGTTTGGTCACTGCCTCTGTCTCTGACATCACGCGCACGCTTCCTCTCGGCAGCGCGTTCTGCAGCGCGTTCGATGCGGTCACGTTGCTTCCAGAGTTTATACTCATTGTAGTCGTTCGGCTTGAGTGGGTCGTATTGTTCCATGGGATCCCAAACGGCGACAGGTTGCACGTTTTTGTTCTGCACAAAATCAATTAGATGTGAAGACAGTCCCGATCGTGCGCTCACCTTTCTCCCCTTCTTCCCACCACCGCCACCAGCCCCCTTGCGTTTTTGATGGGCCTTGAAGCCATTGATGTCTTCATCGAGGACCATCGAAGGAGGTTTCACTTTCTTGCCCCAACCCTCCTTCTTTCGCCATCCAGTGTTGGGTTCATCCTTGACATCCACTTGATCGTTTGCAGGCGCAACCAATTCCGGTGGAGCGAACACGACGGCAGTAGCAGAAACAGTTGCATTCGAGCTGGTTGGGACACCCAGTATCGGTGGAGGCAGAGAAGTCGCTGAAACCGGTATTGGCGTCGCCCCTGGGGGCAACCTCGTGGCGGGTAGTTTCGCCTTTATTTGTGTCCTGCGAACGGGTGCAAAAGCGAGCGCGGCGGACCATCCTGAGGCACAAGAGAAGGGAGGGGTTGGGCATATGCGGCAGCACGAATATGGTCATGATTGCGACACGGTCAATATTTTGACTGTACAAATCAAGGCGCAAGAGAGGGGGAGATACCGGCTGTAGGTTTTCCTGCCATCGACCCTGACCCAGATCCTACTAGAGTCGCATCTCCTTCTTCGACACTGGTGGTGCTCACTTGCGCGTCGGGCGCCAGTGACGGGACATTGGGAACTTGACTTTTTTCCTTGGATTGTGTTTGAACGGGTGCTGGTGGGGGAGCAGGAGCAGGAGGAGCAGAGGAGGAAGAGAAGTTGAGCGTTGCACCCGAAGAGAATTGGATTCCACCGTAGAGTCCCCCCGCTCTGCTTGACATCTTGGAGAACGTCTAACAAATCGTGTGAACTATGATCACTCTTTTTAAAGCTGTACAAGTAAATATTTAAATATTTAAATCGGTAAACTAGTGTATAATGTCTAGTCCGGGGGAAAGTCCAGGTGTATGCACTTTAATGGCTGATGTACTGGAAGACAAAGGAAACTTCGGGAAAATCGATCTCTGCTCGAAGAAGGTCATCGTGATTGCCCTTCAACTCTGTGTTCGTAAAGTGATTCCAGCTAGAATTAATTTCAATCAGCTTCTTTGGGTAGTCGATGCATGCATTCAAGACACCTACGTGCTCGCGTCTCCATATAGCAAGGCGCTACTCTTGATGACCTGCTTCCCGTTCTTGCATCGTTTACATTTGAACGTGTCGTGCGTGTCACAAATTGTTTGTTCATTGAACGTGAAGAGCTGTCGAAGGGACTCGAGCGAGAAATGTCTCTCTGCATCCTCCTTCTCGTCTACCACTGCAGAGGACAGTGCTTGCTTGGAGGCCTGTCGTTGGAATATCTTCTCTTCGATGGTTCCGGTGGAAATAAATCGGTAGACGAAGCCTGCGTATAGGTTAATCATAATGTCCCTGAATGATATAAACGCTTGGCATACATTCTTTCTTCTGCCCATCACGCCATACACGGGCAAGAGCTTGTTGATCAGCAGCCGGGTTCCAATCTCAAGGCCAATCTCATTCGTCACTTGCTTCATGTATGACGAAGTGCGCACGTACCGGGATCGAATAGAATTAAACGGTTAGCCCCAATAAGATTGATACCGCAACCGCCAGCTTTTGAACTGAGCAGGAAGATAAACTCCTTTCCGCTGGGGTCGTTAAATTGATCAACGAGTTTTTGACGCTTCGTAATCGTCATGGTCCCATCTAAGCGGAAGAACCCATACCTTGCGCGCGATATGAGAAATATTGAATGGACAAAGAACTTGACATGACGCACTTTTTACTTCGACATAGCTTTTCAAACAGGTCGAGGGTCTGGGTATAATTACTAATGAGCACGATTTTGTCATTGGTAGTCGTCTTGATTTGGTGCAAGAACCTGTGAATAGTGATTGTAGTCAGCGATACAATGGGAATCAAACAGGAACCAATAACCTCTCCAAGACGACAAACTTGCCTCCCCATTCACACCTAACGCCCCTGTCCTGGTTCCTCCCTCCTCCGCTCCTACTACCACCCCCGTTTCCATTTCCCGAAGCCCCTACGAATCCCTCTGGAATAAGGGATTCCGAGCCTCGGAGATCGTCAGGCAGGTTGAGTAACTCAGGGTGATTACACAATTTCTTCAAAATATTGATGGCTTTGAGAGGTTGCGATTCAGCGCCGCGTAGCAGGGCCTTGATTTCGGGAGATGAAATAAAGAGGCGGTACAGTGATAATTGAAAGGAGGAGAGTTTGCAAAATACGACGTGTTCGTACTTGACAGGCACTACATACAAGTTTATAAGTCAGTATCTGGCTTCCACTAGTAAGGAGTGGCACCTACGATACTTTGACAACAAATCGTTGGTACGCCGGATGATGAATTTCGTCACACGCCCACCGAGCTCCTTGAGCTTCTTCTCGGATTCGGCTTGCACCTGAGCTGATGAACTCGCGTCGCGACCTCGGATGATAGCGTTCTCAAAGTTTTTCCTAAAATCTTCCCGCGTACCCAGGAAATTGGGGTTGGCAAAGTTAAGAAGTGAAAAGTACTCTGAGAGATCGTTCTAAAATCGAATACAAGGGGAAGAAGCATTAGCACTCGGCAGGACGCGTATATGCGCCAGGAACAAATGTAAATACCTGAATTGGCGTGCCCGTTAGGATAACGCGACGTTTGACATCGAGCGCATTAAGGGACTGGAATGTAAGGGAGTCTGTACCAAGAGAAGACGATGTGCATGGTTAGCAACAGCCCTCTTAACAGGCATGTGAAGTAAAGCAAGGGGCACAGACCAGAATTCTTGAGTCTGTGTCCCTCATCACAGAGCAGCAGGCCGATGCTACAGTTGGCGAGGTGAGCTGATAAAGTCCGAAGAGTTTCGTAAGACACAATCATCACTTCATTGTGGGGAATAATGCGTTCATTGGTAGCAAGTGTGCGTCGGGGGACAAGAACAGACCTGGTTGTGTAACATTGCGACCTCTGGCCTCTACCCATCTCCCGACTTTCTCCAGCAGTTCCGCTTTTCCGCCCTTGCCGTCAACTGCCAGTGCGGAAATTGCGTCCTTTCCCAACCACTTCACTAAGTCATAATTGACAACGCCGGCGAATCAATACGGAGACGACATGCCTAATTCGTTCGCCCAGTTCTTGACTAGACTGGACGGACATGCTATGATGCACTTCTCGATGGTCGGCTTTCCAGCATGGGAAGACTGTTTGATTAAAGTCCAGAGAAGAGCGATGCATTGAAGGGTCTTCCCAAGACCCATCTCATCAGCCATGATGCAGCCGTATTGATTGTCGACCAACATTCCTGTTGTACATTTATACAAAAACTACGAACTCATACTAAGAGCATCAATGAGAGATGAGTCATGTGTGCTTACCTTGACACCCTCGATTTGATGTGGACGCAGAACTTTGGTAAGGCGAGGGTCGATTACGACAGGTACTTTTGGAATGGACTCCTTCTTATCTTTGCCTTCGCCCAAGAGCGTGCGTAGACTCTTGTGGGGATTGTACATTCCAGCCGTCTTTTCCTGCGCCTCCTTGATAGCCCGTTCCTTGGCCTCCTCCTTCTCTCTTGCTTTCTTTTCTTCGTCGGTCTCGCGAGCATCTATAGTCGGATCATATAACACGATGGCATGGTCCTCCATTGGGTCGTGTAGTGGCCGGGGAATGATCTTCGCCTGAGGTCGTATACCTAGCGATGCACCAGTCGAAACCAGGGCCACGACTTCACCGCTCTTGTTGGTCATGGTCGGCATCGAGAACCTGCGTACTGTCGTCTCAAACGGCTTTGGTTTGTACACCGGGAATGTCTTGATGGCAGCCTTGAGTTCTTCCTCGTTGAAAGTGCCATCTTTGTCCTTGTCCTTTTTCTTTTTCTTCTTGCGCGCGTCGTCCGAATCAGAGTCATTCTCGTCTCCCTGAGCATCTTTATACGAGACGCGCTTGCGTTTACGGGCCGGCTGAACACGTTCTGTCGATGCTAGTGCCGTGGGTGGCTTGAACGGTTTGTAGACGCGTGTGCTTTCTTGCAGACGATCTACGACGCGTCCATCCGCCGTCGTCGGTGTCCGCTTGAGCATGAACACGAGATGGCAAAGAAGAAGAAAAGAGACGCGTTGACTCGACCCGTGAAGTGTGACATCAACACGTGACCCCATTGATCGAATCAAGTAGGCTGTAGCTACCATCATGGCGCCCCGCATGTGGCAACCATCCCCCTCACCAGAGGAATCGTGGAGCGATGCATCAGGCGCCGACGAAGATGGTGAGTGGCCGGTCAAGGGCATTGTCGGCGAAGAAATACGCATCGACGGCACCTCGAGGTATGCTTTCCTGTGCCACGAACGGTATTCACCAACTCAACGTGCGTTCACAGATATGAAGTACGTCGATATGCATCGCGCTTTGCTTACTTTTGTGTTTCATGCTATACAGGTGAGATGGGGCAACTGGCACCGTGCGGATGGTTCAAATACTACTTGGGAAACTGAAAATTTCGAGAGGACTGATCTCATAAAGCGGTGGAAGCGACAACAAAAACGCATACGTTCTAGCCTTGCTGATACCTCCGTCGACATGGAAGTCCCGTGGCCAGATGATGCTGTTCACAAGCGTCTCACCGATCAGCGGAGGCAGGCATATGAAGAAAAATCTGAACGGAAGCGTCGCGCAGGTCCAACGTCAACAGCTAATTGGGACCAGGAGGTAGATGCTGCCATTCGGAGGCTACAAGAACCAGAGAGGGGTGAAGAAAATTCAAAACTTAGGATGAGACGAGTCGACTCAGCATCCGCCGCAGGGTCCTCGGCTAGTGGATCTGTCCTTGCAACTCCCTCGCGCATGAGCAAAATGTCGTCTCCGGCATTGTCGCGTGATCAGTCCATCTCCTCTGGACCTCCATCTAAGTGGGGCCGCGGTCGGCCACGGATTGATAGCACCCCAGTTTCCTCTCCCCCCATATCAGCTACGCCATCCTTTTCAGCATTGACGCGCAAAGGAAATACGACATTGACGCCTAGTTCAGCCGGGTCCTCTAGAGAGGTCGAGGTTGCTCGTAGCACACTTCCCTCTGTTATCGTCTCTCAGCCAACATTGTGAGCACCACACGCCCATGCACGTGACGTTTCAGCTGATCGTACACGCCAGGCGAGGACGTATCTCATCGACATGGAATAAAGCGGCAAAAGAAGCGATGGCTGCGACAGTCCGGATATCCCCAGATGTCCCTGACGACGATATCCCACGTAACCTCAGAAAGTTTAAATACAAGGAGAAAGGCTATATTTTCCAGTATGTCTACCCCTTACATGAGTGGGGTGTTCACCTCTATTTTGTAGCGACGAGGATCTGCAAGGGACTTTTAATGTATCCCGCGGTGTCTTTACGAAGTGTGATTGTATGACTTGTTCCGACACTTCAAATTGCTCTTGCCGGGACTCGTCTGATATCTATGACACAAGAGGCAATTTCTCTGCCTATTCTGGGGTAACTCCATTCTGAAATCCCCTGCAATCACTACTGAAAGAAGCGCGCAGGGCCTATTCACCTTTGAAATCCCGCGAGGTGTGGAAGTTATCGAATGCAACAAGGTTTGGCTTAATGGGTCCGTGCATCATTTTGCTAAACATCTCAACGGCTGTCAGTACTGCGAGTGCGATCTTCATTGTGGGAATCGCGTCGTTCAACATCCCCGCAGCATTGGCATTGAAATTTTTGATACAAAGCGGTATGGGTGGGGTGTGCGTGCCCAGGCCGACATTCCCCGAGGAAAGGTCCTTGGCACGTATACAGGGTAACATTGCATTTTGGCTTGCTACACTGAGGTTAACTTGACTCTTCGTTGTCGCAGAATGCTACTGTAAGTGAATGTAACCGTAATGGGGAACTCGAGCTAAACAATGCCAGCCGGAGGGATGAAATAGACAAGCTCCCTGAGGAACATCAGGGGTACTTATTCGACCTCGATAGCACCGAGGTCAGAAACTCGGAAAACCAAGGGGGGAGATACACTGTGGATTCTTATGAATGTGGCAATTGGACACGGTTTGTCAAGTAGGTGGTTGATCTTCCATATTTTGTCCCGCTAAAGTATCCCGGTAGCCATTCATGCAGTCCAAACATGGCGGTTTACTGTGTAGTGTACGATACGATCCCCTATGTCAGTGATAAGTGATCGATTAGGGCAGGTCGACATTCGCTGACATTTAGTCGTAGGTGAACATGCCATACGTCGCATTCGTAGCATCCAACGACATCCTAAAAGGTACAGAGCTTACCATTGACTATCATCCTTATTCGGAAGAGAACAAGAAGGGGAAGCGATCCGCAAACGGGGGAGATTGTAGATGCGAATCGACAGCGTGTCGAGGATGGCTCAGAATGTGAATGTGGTCGCACGATGGATGTTTAAACGTTGATGTTTAGTAACATGTCGTCTTTATCATAAAGCATCCGGTGGCACCGTGGCAGAGCCGGAACCCGAATGTAGAGTTCTCCCGAAGTACTGTGGTTGGACGGAGCGCCTACTGTGCTATTTATTATACCCCCCATCGATATCTTCTGCGCTGTCGACGCCGTCACACACGTGTAAATGTTTCTCGTCAAGGCCTTCAGCGAGGTCCTCGGCTACACTTCAATATGTTGTTGGCTGGGAGCACAGTTCCCGTGAGTTCACAATTGCGCCACGAGAACGCTATCTGACGTCGTCTGCAAGGCAAATTGTCGAAAACATTAAGCAACAATCTTGCGAAAGTCTTGCGCTCCCCTTCCTATTCAACTGGATGCTCGGTACGCCATAATTGCGAACCATCGCGTTCGCTGACGATTGATCTGTCTTCGACTCTTCGTAGGCGATGCTTCCAATTTGATTGGATGCCTTCTCACAAATCAGTTACCCTTCCAGGTGAGCCCAGTCCCCTCTAAATCTCCTTGTTGGTGATGTTGATAGTTCACATAAGACATATCTTGCCACGTATTTCTGTATAGTAGACTGCTGTCTGCTATGGCAATACTTTTACTATGGCGGCGGTCCCACTTCCTTTGTTAGCTACCCGCGTGCGCGTTCTCGTACAAGATCCTCTACTCGGCGACTATCCGTCGATGCATCCCATTACCGCACCTTATCAACTACCGCAGGCAATTTAGCTACAGCAGCTGCCCTCGCCGCCCATTCAGACACCCACCCAGAACACCGTCGTCCGAGGAAACATGGTCCCCAACCATCCATCGATGAGCATACCGTTAGTCCGCATCCGCCCACTGTGCCTCAGGACGAGGTCAACGATGCTGTGCTTTCTGCGCTTTCGGAAAGTTTTCTTTCTGAGAGCGGTCAGAGGAAGAGAGTGTCGTGGAGCCAGGAGAGGCACGAACATCTATCTGGCCTGTCTTCGATGCGTACCGTGTCGCCTGTAGTTCCAACAACGGCGCTCCGTCACACTTCGTCGTCTACAGCTGCGCTACTTGCGAGAGGAAGACCGCCGCGACGCGACGCAGAAGCAGAGGATCCTCCTGAAGACCGGGTCGAAGCGGAGAGGAGGAACACTTCGAAGGCTAGTCGGAGGAGTCTCGGTATCGTTATGCTCGGCATGGGTATGCTCTTTGGCATTGGAAGAAGTATGGATGTCACACGACCAGTGGTCGTAAGAGGGCCGAAGACCGGAGCGGTACTCCGAACTGTATCAGCCTCTGATCCTGGCATTTCGCTCGTGACTGGGTTGCCCATCGTGGAGAGCCTGCCTGTCGTCCCGCCGTCTTCCTCTGCCGATGTGGAGCTACCTCAGCTTCCAAACGAGTCACTGTTCAGCCAGCAACAACAGCCTGACGAAGACTCGACTTATGATCACATCATAGGACGTATATTTGCTTGGTTATGTACCACTCTTTATCTGACGTCACGACTGCCGCAAATATGGAAAAATGTGAGTCGTAGACTTACTTCAGTATCGTTATAGCACTGATGATGTTTCTAGTACGTCAGGAAGTCTGTCGAGGTAGATTCAGGTTTATACCCCGGTTCAGGATGACTGACTCTGATTCGTGTCATAATAGGGCCTTTCGATGTATCTTTTCATATTTGCTTTTCTAGGCAACTTCTTCTACGTACTCTCCCTTGTCACGTCTCCTCAGGCCCTTCTCCCACCACCCGCATCGACCGAATTTTACCGTGAGAGCCTCCCGTGAGTAGCTCCCATTCAAGTTCATCAGCGCCCCCCTTGATCCACCTTTTTCCCTTTTAGGTATCTACTTGGTAGTGGCGGGACGTTTGTTTTCGATATCACCATCGTATCCCAGTCATTCATCTACAAAGGGAAGCATCCCCGAAGGAGTTTTATTCGAAGTCGAGGGGATTCTCTCGTGCGTAGTGCGGCAATTGCGGAAGAGACGGCCGGGTTGCTGCGAGGCGATGCACTTGCGGCGACGCGTGCTCGTGCGGACGGTGTTTCCATGCCACGTTCGCAGAGCCGGAGTTGAAGCGGGCAAGCGGTCATACAGTGGTCCACAGAGATATTGCTGTATATTGTGGACTTTGATATCTTAGAACGTGTAGACGGCTAATAGTAATGTAACTTAAGGGCACGTGCTGCATCGGTATTGAGCTCCTCCGTGATTTGTTCCTCGTCCACGATGCCCAGCAAAGGCAAACCTTCTGGAGATGGCTCCGACCCTGCGAGCAACTATACGCTCGCCGAACCGCGCCCAGACCAGCTCGTACGGTCGTTCCGTTGTCTCGTTCTGACCTCCGATGAATGATTCCTGACATTGCAGCGCAACCTCGTGCTCAACTACCTCTGTCACAACTGTTACCTCAAGACCGCAGAAGCGTTTGCAAAGGACAGTGCTATTGAACATCTCGACAAGGATGGCAACGAAATTCGTGTCCGAAACACCGCACGAGGTGGGCTAGGTGCCCTTCCTTCGGTAGAGCTGAGCGCCGAGGTAGTCGAGAACATTCTCCTCCGCCAGCGTACGTCTTCCGAAATTTGAACTCGAGTGATCATTCCTGTATAACAATTCGCGAACCTCTTTTTTTTCTCTCTCAAAGGTATCCAACTCGAGATCCTCTCGGGAAACGTACAGCAGGCGACAGACCTGCTGAACCGACATTTTCCCAGTGTACTCGCAGAAGAGGATGGTGACGACGAGATGGAGATCACGGACGAGAACGTGAATCCGTCCCGGTTTGAGTATATTGCGGAAACCGTAAACCCGACTCATCTCTCGCTCAATCTCCGCATCCTGGCATTCATCGAAGCGTGTCGTACAGTCCCACTTGCGTATATTCCACCCACGCGGCGCATAGAGAGCCCTAGCTCCCCTGATTCGGACGTTGCGATGGCCGCGGCATCTCCGCTAAAGCGCGACCCAAAGGACGAAGAAGTCCACCAGTCAGAACTGTTGATTTGTGTACAGAAGCTCTACGCGACCGTCAACGCTCTTCGAAGGCCGGAAGATCGTCTCATTTATCTCAAGGAACTCTCCAACGTCGGAGGGTTACTTGCATACACCGTTCCGGAGAACAGTCCCATGGCGAAATACCTGCGCCAAGAACGACGCGATCGCGTCGCGGAGCAGATCAATAGTGCCATACTACGTTTGTCATTTTACGTGCCGTGCGCATCAACACGCTTTGAACGGTTTTTTGTGTTTGCAGATCACAACAAGATGTCGCCGGTCTCGTATACGGAACTCGCGGTCCGATATACCCATTGTCTGTGGGCCTTGTTACACGAGCTACGGGTCAAAGTCCCAGCTGCTCAGAGACCGAGCGGGATTTCTCTCCCACTCAGCACAGGTCCGCAGGGTACCGGCGAATCCGAGAAAGAGCCTTCCCTCGACGTGAGTCTTGTTTGTTTTGAATCGAAATTTTTGCCCTGATGCAGGTCAATGATAGGTTCGACCTTTTGATTTCCAAGTCTTCTTGGATACCAGGACGTGATTTCGTTCCACTGTCTTTTACTGCTTTTTTGACGCATTCGTTCTTGCCACTCTCCAATATGTTGTCCCATCACGTAGCCATTGAACATTAGCATCTTCCAGTCCTACACATTTGTATTCCGGACAATAGTGTTACATTACATGTTGTTTTGTAAATGCGAAAAGTTAATATTTGATGATGCCCCATCTATTGGATGATTCTGACCCCCTCCCATCGGCCTCTATTCAACTCGAGCAGCAGTTTCGGAGTGACCGGACACTCTCTTAGTCCAAGTACCTCTAACCTTCGCAACTTGCCCCACTCTATTGCCTCCAGCATGGATGGCCTGACAGCGTGCAACCACGCATTGTAGGACAAGTCCAAAAGAACGACCAGCGGACAGATCGTCGGCAACCGTGACAAGGAAATTTGATGCGGTATATTGATCAGCGCGAGATGAGTGATCGTGGGCGGGAACGCGAGCATCGTTGCGGCGCTCAGAGGACTCGAGAGGACGCCGAGCAAACACAATGCGAGCGGTTCGTCTTGCGTGTGGCCGCCGTCGACGTGGGCGTCCCAGCTGTCGCAGTCGTTGTGCGTGCCTGCTCGGATGGATCTGCGGAACGCGTTCGCACGGAGCGTGGTGTAGGGTCCGACCACGATGAGCTCTGTATCGACGTGGGTCGATCCTCCGCAGAGGGCGTCGAGCTCGATCTGGGACAGAGGTGCGTGGATCGCGGTGTAGCGAAGGAGCGCACGGCGGAGATGAGCCGGGATAAAGGGGACGACGGCGGCGAGATCTGTGCCTGGGCACGTCGCACGGATGAGCTGGAGGCAGAGCAGCGTCAACTGTGGGATTGGACTGGGGTCGGGGTAGATCGGGCGAGTGGGAGAAGGGGTGGCGAGCACATGGGAGAGCGCGCGTGCTCGCCATGCAGGAGTGTTGGTGTCGTCGGTGGGCAAGGATGAAGACGAGGTGGGTGATCGCCAACTCCTGGGAGGACAAGGACCGGGCACCCAGGAAGGACTACTAGTCGTGTCTGGAGTATGAGAGGGGTAAATGAGATCCAACGGTAATGTCGGTTGGTTGTGGGCATGATACGAGAGGGAGCTGCTCGATACAGGCTGGCCGAGTACGTTTCGCGCGTGTCTAAAGTGCTCGCCTCTGTCGATCTGTGAGATGTATCCGAATACAAGGACGAACACACGCAGACCTCAGATTCTGCAAGATGTTGTTAACCTCTGGAGCTGTCTTGTGCGGCGCCATGTTGCTTAGAGTTAGATCAATCGATCCATACGCGTTTCAACACAAGGGTGGTGCATGTTCTGTACCACTGGCAGAGATGGAGAGACTCGTTCAACAAGAAACGAGACACTGGCAGTGGGCGTGATGATGTTGTCGAACCGTAAATGTCACTACATAGAAAGCGAACAAAAACCAACTCCGGATACAATTTTTCAAGATCTACATCTGATAATACAACAGACACATCAAGATGATCCAGATCATTCATAGGCCCATATGAATGAACGGTACCCAATGTTCAAACAACACCTTGTTCTCCCTCAGTCTCCCGACCGCAACGTGCAGCGCTCTTGCAGCCTCCCGATAATCTGGGATTCCAGTGCCGTTCTCGTTCTGATGAAACAGTCGCTCATAGGTGTCCTTTGCCACGTCAGGCGCAATCTTGTCGTTGATCGACCACATCGTACCAATCACCCCGCCATACCCCGCAAACAACATGCCCGCTGCAATATGAATCGCCTCATCAGAGAGAATCTTGTCACCCTTTGCAGTCTGGCATGCTGAGAGAAAAGCGAGTCCACCGCGCGGTCGCGATAACGCGATAACATCGGATATTCTGAGACGGCGTTCGTTCGCGAGACAGAGCCCACTGCTAGTTGGGTTTGAATCGTCTTGGATTCCGTGACAAGCAAAATGGGCCCAGTCGGCCTCTTTCAACAGCGCAAGTACCTCCTCGACCGTCCCGAGAGAAGACTCAACGAGAGTGGTTCTTGCTGAAGGGGAATCCCTGATCAGCGTTCTGATGTGTTCCAACTCGACAACTACGCCTGGAAGTTGGAATTGGCCATCCGAGGGTGGCTGACCCACAGCAAGAAGGCGGAAAATATTGCTAGACGCAATATTGGATTTAGACGTGGCCGCGAGAATGCTGAGGGAAGGGATGTACGACGACATGACAAAATCAGACACTTTGTGACCAGCTACTAGGTTCCGGGCGTCATCATAGAAACCAGCTGCATGGATGGGAAGAAACGT
Organism: Aureoboletus auriporus; assembly: GCA_038089615.1. NCBI lineage: Eukaryota > Fungi > Basidiomycota > Agaricomycetes > Boletales > Boletaceae > Aureoboletus > Aureoboletus auriporus. The sequence continues at coordinate 14,939 of JBBPLF010000523.1, forward strand.
AAACGGCCCAGTTTGACACCAAAAAATGCGTGATAGGTCCCCAGGAGCCTGTTGCGAGATACAGATGAACAAGTGGGTTGTGAGGTCAACTTGGAATTGCCCGTACCGAAAAAGCAAGAGCATCCAGGACCGGTTTGACCACACATTTCCACAGGGAAGATAAAACGACTTTCCATTGGGTGGCACGCGCATCCGCTTCTTCTATAGGATAACCATACCTGCCAGTGTCATCACGAGCATCGCGAATAAACTGCTTCAAAGAAGTCCCCAGTTGCTTGGATCGGTCGAGAGTAAAATTAGGAAGTGGTACATGGATTACATGATCCACATTAGCGAGAACAATCAATGCATCGCAACGGATTTTGGAAGCGTTGAGGATGACGACTGGTCCAGAGTGCGCTGAAGAGCGGAGTTCTGAGAACCCTTTGTGGAGGAGGAATCGTTCGAAACCAGGCAATCTGCGAATGTCTTGCAGCAGTTTATCTCTTTGGATCGCGAGGGTACGGTGTTTGTCCGCTTCTTGTTGAAGAGATTCCGTTGCACGATCCATTCGTTCGGAAAAGGCTCTTTCGCGTGCGGAACCAGCATGTTCTAAGGCAGCAGACAGTGCACGAAGTCTACGGGCGTGATCCGGATGAGCGGACGCCAGTTCGTCATACGAGCCACGAAGTTGAAGGAGCTCCCCCCAAACGACTGAACGACCCTGTTCAAGCCACTCGACAGCCCTTTCTGGGAATCCAGAATCCAAAGCTGCCGCTGCGGCATCGCGGACCACATCAGCAGCTTGAACAAGTTCGCGGTAACGATGTGCAAGCGAAAGGCCAATCCATGCGAGCTGAGGAAGGAGGTTGATGGCTACCGAATACGCATGAAGGAGAGACTCGTGGCGTAGCAAACGAGCACAGTTAATCCATTGCTGTGATGCACGAAAACGAACAGCAACGAAACCTGCAGAGGCAAAAGCCGCACGGGATAACGGTAAGATTGCTTGCTCAAGAAAGCCGATCTCCCCAGTGCGCAAGAAACCGGTCAGGAAGGATTTTCCAAGGTTGCTTAGATACAGCGGCTTGTCAGCGCGAGCATTGGGGGTAGCGTCGACAGCGTCTTGTTGCCTCGAAATCGCTTCCTCAAGGTCATCAGCCTCTCCAAGGCGCTCGAAGCGAGCTTTGAATGAATTGCCGAGATTGTTTAGACAGACGGGTTTGACAGGATGACCATTAGGGGTAAGGTCAACAGCGTCCTGTTGTTTTGAAATTGCTTCCTGCAGGTCACTGACCTCCCCGAGGCAATCGAAACGAATTTTAAAGAAAATACCAAGGCTGCTTAGATGCCCAGGATTGCAAGGGTGGCCATTGGGGGCAAGGTTGACAGCATCCTGTTGCCAAGTAATCGCTCCCTCCAGGTCACTGAGCTCCCCGAGGCAATCAAAACGGTTCAGAAAGCAGTTGGCAAGGTTGCTTAGATGGTCAGGCTTGCCAGGGTGACCATCGGGAGTAAGGTCAACAGCTTCGTGTGCCCTCGAAATTGCTGCCTCTAGGTCACTAATCTCCCCGAGACGCTCGAAGCGAATCCTGAAGGAGATGCTAAGGTTGGTTAGACGCACAGGTTTGTCAGGGTGACCGTTGGGGGTAAGATTGACAGCGTCCTGTTGCTTCAAAATTGCTGCCTCCAGGTCACTGATCTCCCCGAGCTGCTCGAAACGAGTCCGGAAGGAGCCACCAAGGTTGTTTAGATACGCGGATTTATCAGGGTGACCATTGGGAATAAGGTCGATAGCGTGCTGTAGCCTCGAAATTGCTACCTCAAGGTCACTGATCTCCCCGAGATGCCCGAAACGAGCCAGCAACGAGCCAGCAAGGCTGTTTAAATGTCCAGGCTTGCCAGAGTGACCATCGGGAGAAAGATCGACGGCGTCTCGTTGCCGGGAAATTGCTTGGCTAAGGTCACCGATTTCCCTCAGGTGCAAGAAACGCATTCTCAAGGAGGTACCGATGTTCGTTAGATGCACAGGCATGTCAGGGTGACCATTGGGGGTAAGGGCGACAGCGTCCTGTTGCCTTGCAACTCCTTCCTCCAGGTCCCTGACCACCCCGAGACGCTCAAAACGAACCTGAAGGGAGCCACCAAGGTTATTTAGACGCCCAGGCTTGTCTGGATGACCGTTGGGGGTAAGGTTGACAGCGTCTTGTTGCCTCGAAATTGCTTCCTCAAGGTCAGTTAGATTCCCAATGCGATCGAAACGAGTCCGGAAGGAGACGCCAAGGTTGCTTAGCATCGCAGCCCTGTCAGGGTGGCCGTTGGGGGTAAGATTGACAGCATCTTGTTGCCTCGAAATTGCTTCTTCCAAGTTACTGATCTCCCCGAGGCGCTCGAAACGAGTTAGGAGGCAATTGCCAAGGTTGTTAAGACGCTTAGGCTTGACTGGCTGACCATTGGGGGTAAGGTTGACAGCGTCTCGTTGCCTCGAAATTGCTTCCTCCAGGTCACTGATCTCCCCGATGCACTCAAAACGAGTCAGAAAGGAGCCAGCAAGACTGTTTAGACGCCCAGGCTTCTCAGGGTGACCATTTGGGGTAAGGTCGACAGCATCCTGTTGCTTTGAAATTGCTTGCTCAAAGTCAGTCAGGTTCCCAAGGCGATCGAAACGAGTTCGGAGGGAGACGCCAAGGTTGTTTAGAACCGCAGGTTTGACAGGGTGACCATTGGGGGTATGGTTGACGGCGTCGTGGGCCATCGAAATTGCTTCCTCCAAGTCGCTGATCTCCCCGAGGTGCTCGAAACGAATTCTGAAGGAGATGCCAAGATTATTTAAACGCCCAGGCTTGTCAGGGTGGCCATTGGGGGTAAGTTTGACAGCGCCTCCTTGCCTCAAGATTGCTTCCTCCAAGTCGCTGATCTCCCCCAAGCGCACGAAACGAGTCAGGAAGGAGGTACCAAGGCTGTTTAGGTACTCAGGTTTGTCAGGGTGACCATTGGGAGCGAGGTCGACAGCGCCTCGTTGCCTCGAGATTGCTTGCTCAAGGTCACTCAGGTTCCCAAGGCGATCGAATCGATACGATAACGCAACTCCAAGATTCCGTAGTGCCGCAAAATATTGACGATCCGAGGGCGGAATAGACCTGACAAACGCTTCCAAAACTGAGATCGCTTGTTGTAAGTTGGCTAGATCGCGTTGCTTTTCAAAGCGACGCAACAATTGCATACTGAATTCCCATGGATCCACATTTGTTAAGGGCAGTGTGGAGTCCTGCTCCGTGGACGATTGGCCTCCCGTTTGGATTTCGCCAGTTGCACGTTCGATATGCCGTTGTAGCATGAAAATGGCAGCTTGTTGTTCGTGACTCGCTGCAGAGCTTAGGGTCATCACTTCCTGCAGAAGTGCTCCAGCTTGTGCTCTGTCAACCTCAACCTGCCTCTTCTCTAACCTCGCCAGATGCACCGCAGCTAGCTGGATCAACGTCGAAGTCCGGTCGGGATGACCTACAGGACGTATTTCGAGTGCATTGCGATACAGCATTAGAGGAATGTCGAGAGAAGTATCTGCATCGTAGACTTGACAGTGGATAAATTTTGCAGTCGCCGCGTTTGACTCGGCAGCCGCACGACGAGGGTGGTTCTTTGGACAAATATTGAGCGCATGGTCAAAGTATTCAGTCGCACGCTCCAGGTCCTCTTTTTGCCCATGTTTTCGGTAACGTGAAAGAGCGCTGTGTCCTTGATTTGTCATATCCTCCAGCTGGCCTCCAGATTCCTTGGTTGACTGTGGACATACATTCATCGATCCACGAGGAAGCCATCGAGTAAATCGTATACTTACGGAAAAGATCCCCGAACCTGAGGGGTTATTGCTCTCGCATTTCTGTCGTTTGACAGTCACCGAAAGCGAGGAACAAGGGGAAACAGCATCCCCGTCCTTTGGGACAAAAGTAAATGCTATCATGATATAAGTTTCCGACCAGCATACATAAATTAATTGTGCTCACGAATGTCTTTTTTACTGTGGTTCAGTAGCTCATTCAAAGTAATTGTTATCTTTCGCAGCTGCTCCCCATCTCCCAATACCGGCTGGAATTCAAAGGATGCGTGGATCGTAAAAGAAACCGTTGCAGCCAAATCAAACGGTCTGTAAACTGTATTAGCAATAACATCGGTCTGCGAACAGGGGAATATCACATTGGGATAGGCCCTAGCCATTCGATCACGTCGTCATTCACAGAGACAGGCTTGTTTTCGGTTTTGCATTCAAGGTCATTGTGATGGACCACGGCGTGAAAGCCGGCAGGAATTCGTCCAAGGCCAAGAGCGAGGTCTGTTGCCCGGATACCTAATTTGTTCATTAGCACCATTTGCAAACTGCGTAAAGAGAATTTCATACTGGTAACGACAATTTCCTCTTTCTCGTTCACGTGCGTCGCAGAGTTTGGAGAGGAGGGTACATCCATTGGTCGGTCCTCGGTTTCAAGAACCTCCGATTCAGGTCGTCTGAATCGTTTTCTGGAGCCTAAATAGCAGCACATCACAAAGTGAGTTGAAGGGTGTATACGGCGAAGAATATACTGGAGCACTTTAAGTCCATACGCATCGTGTCCACAGGAAGTGAGGCGGTGTTAACAAAAGGGATTCTTGCAAGAACGTTGAGGATAGCACGTGTAAATGATGGTGCACGTTTACCTCACTGCAGCGGTGTCAACTGGAGACAAATCCGAAGCTGGTGGTAGGGGATTGGTGTACTAAGTAGGCGTAAGCAACAGGAGGTGTATCATCACAAAATTTGTCGAAAACGTATGTCTGTATATCCTCACACATTGTTGTGCAAAGCCTGTAATCACAACTGTCCATGGCCGCTGGTGCTGGGGAATACACGACCATGTCTAGGAACTCAAATTGTCCGACAGACCCGTATATGACAAGCAATGTCGGTCGGATCAGCAGTCGTATGGCCTGAAACACGGTGGTATATTTTCAGCCAGGTCATATTTTTTGCAACATGGCGGTATATTACAGACTATCTCGATACAGATGTTGAGGGCTAGTACAGGCCCATCTTCTGGCATCTATCATAGTACAATTTGAACTGACAGTGCATTGAGGGAACAAAACTTGAAGCGATGGTGCGGAACACTGGCACTCGGCAATAGGAACTAAACAGCGCGACGACGTTCTTGTCGTATGTGACGTGGTTGGCGCATGCCATGGCCCAGGCCCCGGGTAGTGCTGTGCCGGACCGGCTTACTTCTGCACATCGCTCCAACATCCATGCCGGGGCCACAGCATTGTTGGTCTTCAGGTCCGTCTGTGCGCGCATGACATCGTAATCATATCATCAACTTAGGGGGCGAGAGGTGATGGCAAGAGCCTGCCAGTGAGGGCGACGTCGCGTACAAGTGTGTAGCGCATCCGAGTCGTCGTATGTGGCGAGAGGACGAGAGGGTAGCGCAGGAACGAGAGGACAAGTTATGTAGCCGTCGTCGATGTATGAGACAGCGAGACGACAAGAGGGCTGGGGGACAAGACTGCGCGTGTCGTCGTCGTCGTTGTCGGTGGGTCGTGTGTGATGGGGCTGTAACATGAAACGGCAGAGGGGCGGGACGGTGCGTGTCGTTGTTATTGTTGTTGTCAATGTGCCGTGTGTTGAGGCTGAGCGCTGAGATGTGAGAGGGTTTGGAAACGAGATGGTGAGACAAGAGCGCCAGGGGCCCGGGGCAACTTGAAGACAGCGCGTGTCATCACAGATTCACAACAGTCACGGTCGTTGCCGTCAATGCGTGGCGCCCCATGTGTATTGGGATTGAGACACGAGAAGGTTTGGGGACGAGAAACCGCACTGCGTCTGCCTGAATGAACTGAATAAATAAATAAAAAGGTTAGGGTGGACTGGCTTAGCAGAATCATGACGCCGTGTCAACTGGAAGGAGTGGTGCCGGTGCGTGATGACAACACCAGGGTGAAGATGTGACACATCTGTGTCAAGGTGGCCATGATGGGATACGTCATCGTTTGTGCGTGTGTTAAGGTGACGATAGTGGTGTTGAAGGGGGTATGTCAGCATCCAGGTCTGCGTCTGAGCAGTGGGGGAGGTAAGTCATCGTCGTCATCTGCACGGGAAACACTTACAGGCGAAGACGGTGGTGAGGAGATGCGGGCCATGCAGCGGCAACGGCGTCAAGGTGTTGTCGACACGCTGGTAAAGATTACATAAGCCTGCTACATCTAGTTCCATCCATCGATATCTCAACAGCATCCATTGAAAAACTCACTAGGGATTACACCATCTGGACTCCTAGGTGGATAGAAACGTTGGATTGACAAAGAAGAAACCAGATGGCATACAATGATGGCTAGGAGATGGTGGATGCTAAAAACAAGAGGGGCTAAGTCGGAGTATGAAATTGTGGCTGAATGTGACGCGCGGCAGTCACGTGACTTAAATTTTGACGGATTGAACTCCATGATGTAGTACACAATGTAACAGGCCTGGATCAGCACCATTGAGTATACTTGTTATTATTTAGGATACGTAGCTCACGTAGTTCATCATTTTGTTCATACGGCGCAGTGCTGCTCCTCATACTAGTAATGTAGTATTTGTAAATCTTCGTGTTGCACAAAATATTCTACCAGGTACAAATCAATAGGCCTCACCCAGAGATGACGCGTTTTCCATCAGGTGGTAACCCGACTGATGCTGACTTTCCTCAGTGTATTCGTCAAAGGGCCCAGCAACTACAGGACCTGTCTCGGCATCCAAAATGCGCAAGAACGCGGTTTCCATCAGGTGAAACCCGACTGATCTGATGTAACCAGTGTGTCCGTTGAAGGGCCCAGCAATGACAGAGCCTGTCTCGGCGTCCCAAATTCGCACTGCCAACGTATTGTCGGAAGACCCGCAGACAACGCGCTTTCCGTCGGGCGAGAACCCGACTGATTCGACTAATTCAGTGTGTCCGTTGAAGAGCCTAGCCACGACAGACCCTGTCTCGGCGTCCCAAATTCCCAATGTATTGTCCCAAGACCTGGAGACGACGCGCTTTCTGTCAGGCGAGAACCCGACTGATTCGACTGATTCAGTGTGTCCGTTGAAGGGCCCAGCTACGACAGACCCTGTCTCGGCGTCCCAGATTCACAATGTCCTATAACAGACTCCCGTTGTGAGACCCGGAGACGATGCACTTTCCGTCAGGTGAAATCCGACTGATCTGACTGATCCAGTGTGACCGTTGAAGGGCTCAGCTACAGCAGACCCTGTCTCACCGGAAACGATATGCTTTCCGTCGGGTGAGAACCCGACTGAGCTGATTGATCCAGTGTGTCTGTTGAAGGGCCCAGCTACGGCAGACCCCAAATTAGCATTATCTTGTCGCAAGGTAGCTAGGAAGCAAGGCCTTGCGGCAATCTTGCAAGGATTTGCAAGATGGGCGGGTTAGCTAGGAAGGGTGTGAGAACCGAGGGACTTGCATGGCTATACTAGAAAGTTTGGGCACTTTTGCTGACGAAGTCCTTGATGGTCGGTGGAAATGAGGAAAGCGATAGTGATGAAATACAGAGGAGGACGAGGAGGAGGAGGAGGAGGAAGAGGAAGAGGAGGAGGAGGAGGAAGAGGAAGAGGAAGAGGAAGAGGAAGAGGAAGAGGAAGAGGAAGACGCACCCAGAGAACGCGATAACGACAGTCGGGAGATGGAGGAAGAGGATCTCTGCGGTGACTATGGATATGCTGCGCTTTGAGGAATGTATAGTTCAATGTACCACAATACACACCGGATATCATGTCGCATACAACCGTATTATTCCAAGTACAGTCGAGCGCAAGACGACGTACGACGAAGCATGGCGCTATGTCGTCGC
>JBBPLF010000524.1:0-22759 GCA_038089615.1 Aureoboletus auriporus
GCTTGTGTACTGCGAGAGCGTATACCGTAATACCTATGTACAGGTAGACTTGCGCAAGCGAGGGATTGATCTAGTGGCTATTGACTAGACAACCCAAACGAAGAAGACACAGGTTAGGAAGCCTGCCAGATTTGGAAAAATATATGAGCATCAAGGTCGTTACGTTTGACGGCCCTTACTTTGAAAACCTTCCGGCTTACTGGGCCGAATCCTCCATCCCCGACTCCTTCTTTGACGGCTAATACGTCAAAGTTCACGATATCTTTTGGGACTCTGAGCCTACTGCCTCTTACGCCGCAGTAGCTGAGTTCAAACAAATCCTACCCGCTCCCATCCCACACTGGTCCGAAATCGACTTAGACCTTCTCTACCCACGCCTCCAAACTGTCGTTCCACCAACGACAAGGAACCCCACTCTCAGAAGATCTGAGCGAAGAAGAAAGATTCCTATGAGACTCCCCACCACCCTCACCCACGCACGTCCCCATCCCCGTTCCCGACATGAACGTGGATCCCCCTACACAAGACATGGTGGCCATGATGGCCAACATGAACCAAATGCTGGTTGCTCTTCAGGCACAACTAGCACAGGCAAACGAAAGGGCAAACGATGCCTTAGCAAGGGCCAGAGCGGCCGAAACTGAAGCTGCGGCGGCAACAAGAACCGCAGTCCTGGCCGAACTTAATCGACCAAATGCACAAAACACGGAGTTTAAAATCTCCAAAAAAGTCGAAGTGGTCCCGGACCCGGGCCGATACTCAGGGGTCCCCACCAAATTCGAAACTTGGTGGATAAAAATGAAAACTTACCTGGGACTCAACCAGGAAACGTTCACATGGGACTCAGAGAGGATCATCGCCGTTCTCATGAGAATTGGTCCCAAGGAAGGCGATAAGAATGGTGCTGGAGCTTGGGCTCACATCAAATTACAAAGATTGTTGGACGGTCTATGGGGCCCCGCCAATTACGAAGCTTTCAAAGTCGAGGTTGAAAGTAGATTTAGGTCCTCCCTCGACAAGGACATGGCAATGCGCCTCCTTGAGAAGTGCACACAAGGAAATACGGAGCGGATCCACCGCTACCTAACAGATTGGGAACAGCTCTATCTTAGGGCCGAACCCTCTCACTCCGAGGCCTGCCGGCTCTTGGAAAAAAATGTACGAAAGGAGATAATGAGAATTATCTTCGAACAAGGAAAAAGGAAGGAAGACCCGGATGACTACATGACAGTCATCAAAGAAGTAGGAACAACCCTGGAGCAGTATGAGCTCAGGTTTGACATCCGAAGGGAACCATTTGTTCCAAAGGCGTCCGGCTCTGGTAGCCGCACATACGGAGGCCGTGGTGAGCCCATGGACATCGGAGCACTCCAACGTGGGTGTTTCAATTGTGGCAAGGAAGGCCACCAAGCTAAGCAGTGCCGTAGTCCCAAAAAGGAATGCGGTAAATGCCATTTCCTTGGAGGAGGACACCCTCGAAGGTGTCCAGACTTTAAATAGGTCCGTTCAACGAGCACGGTGACTCCCACTGGTGGAGAGCAACCATCAGCCGGTGCTTCTTCTTCTCGGAATACTGCTGGGCTCGGACTTCCTGACCCCACAAGCGATGCCTATCAACAAATGAGGGCTTTCTTTCGTGATGAATACGACGTGGAAATGAAGAGCCGGGGAAAAGAATACGGCGCATAAACCTACCGGGTGTTTGTGTGCCAAAGGACCCTAAAAAGGACTCTACGTATAACAAGTACAATTATTTACAATGTATTGGAGCATCGCCTGAGGATGACTCCCTAACTAGGACAATACCTGTAGTACGATTACCGACTAGTTCCCTTGATATAGCGCCTAGCGCTGACCGGAACGTAGTTACAAAGACCGATGGGATGGCTCAAGAAGTAGCACACTGCACGGAAAATGCAGGCTTGATTTCCCATACAAAAAAAGAAAAAAATATTACGTTATCTATTTCAGAACAAACCCCGGAACGGATCTTAGTAAGGTCCATAAAACCAAAAAGAGAAGTCCTAGTGGAGATAGAAGTTTTCCACCCGACAACAAAGGAAAAACGGCATGCTGCTGAAGCATTGCTCGATAGCGGTGCTAACGGCATCTTTGTCAACAAGAAATGGGCTAGTAAAAGGAAACTACCCATGAAACCTCTCGCACGACCGATCCCCATGTTCAATGTTGACGGATCAAAAAACCAAGGAGGCAGTATCACACACGCTGTCGAACTCATCGTCCAATACCAAGGATACTGTGAGAAAGTTGTGGCAGAAGTTACATCGCTGGGAAAGAATTCGATCATTCTCGGCTACAAGTGGCTAGAAACCCACAATCTGGAGATAGACTGGCCCTCCGGCAAAGTTACACTCTCACGATGTCCACCAGCGTGTCATTTCCTGGCAGAAAGAGGTGCCTTCTTACGCTCCCTCGACGAGCAAGAGCAAGGCATCGCTCATGGAGCCTACGACACCATCAAGTCCCTAGAAACAAAAAAGGACAATGATAACCCAGCGGCATTAGTGCCAAAACAGTTCCACAAGTACCTGGACTGTTTTTCTAAAAAGGAATCGGAACGTCTTCCCATCAGAAAACCATGGGATCACGCGATAGACATGAAAGAAGGATTTGTCCCTAGAAAGGGCAAATTGTACAATATGACGCCCGTAGGAGTAGACAAAGTCAACAGCTTCGTCAAAGACCAATTACGAAAGGGTTACATCCGACCTTCTAAATCTCCGCAAGCGGCACCCGTATTCTTCATTCCCAAAAAGGACGGAAAGAAGCGTATGGTCCAAGATTACCGATACCTCAATGAGTGGACCATCAAAAATAGTTACCCACTACCGCTCATTTCTCAGCTAGTGGACAAGCTGAAGGGTGCCAAGATGTTCACCAAGATGGACCTCCGATGGGGGTACAACAACATTCGAATCAAGGAAGGCGACGAATGGAAGACCGCATTTGTAACGCCCAAAGGAGTTTTTGAGCCTCTCGTAATGTATTTCGAACAGTGCAATTCTCCGAGTACATTCCAGCAAATGATGAACGAGATCTTTGCCGATATGGACAATGTGGTTATCATTTACATAGATGACCTCATGGTATTCACCAAATCCAACGATATCAAGGAACACGACCAAATCGTCCTGAAAGTCCTACAGAGATTAAAAGAAAACGATCTCTTCATCAAGCCTGAGAAATGCACGTTCCACGTTAAAGAAGTGGAATTCTTAGGAATGCTAGTAAACGAGTATGGCATAAAAATGGAAGCCGGCAAGGTGGAAGCTGTAAAAGGATGGCCGACACCTAAAAACGTAAAAGGAGTGAGAAGTTTCCTGGGATTAGCAAACTTCTATCGAAGATTCATCAAAGACTTTTCGGCAATCGCACGACCTCTACACGATCTCACAAAAAAGGAACAAGTGTGGCAGTGGGAAGAAGCGGAACAAGGTGCTTTCGACGCACTTAAAGAAGCTTTTACCACCGCCCCAGTTCTAGCCTACCCGGATATAGACCAACAATTCCGGATGGAAACGGATGCCTCGGACTTTGCCACAGGAGGTGTCCTCTCGATAGAAAAGGAAGGACACTGGCATCCCATGGGATTCTTCTCACATGCAATGGATAGTACCCAACGAAACTATCCCATCGCCGACAAAGAAATGTTGGCAATAATACAAGGATTAGAAGTCTGGCGACATTACCTCGAAGGAGCTAGACACCAATTCGAGATCTGGACTGATCATGCGAATCTCCAATACTTCATGAAATCGCAGGATCTCACACGCCGACAAGCACGTTGGCAGCAATATTTAACAAGGTTCAATTTCCGTCTGGTGAACAAACCGGGCACTGCAATGGGAAAAGCCGACGTACTCTCTAGATGAGAAGATCACACAATCGGCATCGAAAACGACAACAAAGCAGTGACCCTGTTGAAACCAGAATGGATACAAGGATTAATCTCGGACCCAGGAATGGTCCTTGAGAAAAAAGTAAAAGAAGCGGTAGCTTTGCTAAAAGAAAGTGAACTACCAAAAGGAGTAGTAGTAGACGAAGAAGGAGTCCTCCGCATCAAGGACAAAATCTTCGTTCCCAATGTAGGACGATTATGGCAAGATATCCTGGAATTCTTCCACGATTCTGTATTCGCAGGACACGGAGGTACGGACCGCACATGGGCCCTTATCTCCAAATCCTATATCTGGGAAAACCTCCGCGATCACATCAAGGAGTATGTTAAACGATGCGAGGCTTGCGCTCAGGCCAAAGGCTCCACTCAACACCCAAGTGGAAAATTAATCCCTCTCCCCATTCCCACAAAGCCATGGACGGATATCTCCGTGGACTTCATCACCGATCTTCCCCCCTCCAATGGCTTCGATACTGTCCTAGTCATACTCGATAAATTAAGTAAAGAAGCCGAATTCGTTCCCATGGTCAAATCCGTGACAGCCCTGGGAACCGCTAAACTATATAGGGATAACGTGTGGAAACACCACGGACTCCCGTCCTCTGTCGTTTCAGATCGTGGCCCACAATTCGCCACACAATTCACGAAGGAATTGAGTTCCATGCTCTCGATCGAACTCCATATGTCAACGGCGTTCCATCCCCAAACGGACAGACAAACCGAGCAGTTGAACCGCGAATTACAATCGTTTTTACGAATATTCTCCCATGAAAAACAAGATGAATGGGCTGATTGGCTAGCCATCACCCAGTTTAGCTACAATAACCACGTTCATTCCGCTACCGGCACTTCCCCGTTTTCGTTAACGAAAACATACACTCCACACATGGGTATCGAACCCAAAATCTCCTCTTCCCCCGCAGCAACGGATTTTGCCACTAAATTTCAAACGACGCTTGATAACCTGAAGAAGGCCCAAGCTGATATGAAGAAACATGCAGACGAGCTATGCTCCGATGCACCCTCCTTTACAGTCGGACAACATGTCTGGCTATCCACGACCAATCTCCGCCTTCCCAGACAGTCTAAAAAACTGACGGAACGATGGATTGGACCCTATCTAATTATGGCAATGGCAGGACCTAACGCCTATACACTCGCTTTACCGAAAACGATGCGCATTCACCCAACGGTGAACGTTAGCCGCATCAAACCATATTTAGAAAAATTCCCTTCCCAACCTTTGGCAACCCCAGGGCTGGTCGATGTAACCGACGAGGAGCACGAAGAATACAAAGTTGACTACGTCGTCGACTCTCGTCTCCGGCGCGGGCGCATCAAATTTCTCGTCCATTGGAAGGGCGAAAACGAAGAAGATCATATGTGGGAACCAGCGTCTCACCTTAAAAACGCGAGAGCGTCTATTGCCGACTTTTACAAGTCACATCCTTCCGCCCTGTGCAGGCTCAACATGATGTGAACTCTCTTTGACGGTTTATTTAAACCTTTCGAAAACTTGACAACGGTCGAACATCCACCTTTCTCTCACCTGGAAGTCGAGGACTAGAAGGAGGGTAATGTTGTCAATTTTACGCTTATCTAATCTCCTTTGATCTTATCTTCTCTTATCAGATCATCTTTAATCCTTTATCTTTTGGGACTTAGCATCTTTCAAGTCACGGACCACTTTGGTTCTCACGGTCACGTGACATTCTTAGGTAATCATTCCAGAACATTCCATGACGTCATACTTTAGGGCAGACACACATAGCCACACGCGCACGGACCATTAGCACAGCATCTGTATAGTATATAAACCAATGCATGTCAATGAGGAACTTCAGTCAAGTTCTCGTTGAATTTCCCCTCAACTCCTCTTGTCTCTTAGTCAGTATCGACTGTGTGTGCCTGTGTCCAATATTGGATTAGGGTCAACAACATCTGGGAAAACCTCCGCGATCACATCAAGGAGTACATAAAAAGATGCGAGGCTTGCGCACAGGCCAAAGGTTCCGCTCAACACCCAAGCAGAAAATTAATCCCCCTTCCTATCCCCACAAAGCCATGGACGGACATATCCGTGGACTTTATCACCGATCTTCCCCCCTCCAATGGCTTTGACACGGTCTTAGTCATCATCGATAAATTATCAAAAGAAGCCAAATTTGTTCCCACGGTCAAGTCCGTGACAGCCCTGGGAACCGCTAAACTATATAAGGACAATGTGTGGAAACATCACGGACTCCCGTCCTCTGTCGTTTCGGACCGCGGCCCACAATTCGCCACACAATTCACGAAGGAGCTGAGCTCCATGCTTTCGATCGAACTCCGTATGTCAACGGCGTTCCATCCTCAAATGGACGGACAAACCGAGCGGTTGAACCGCGAATTACAATCTTTCCTATGTATCTTTACCCACGAAAAACAAGATGAATGGGCCGATTGGCTAGCCATCGCCCAGTTTAGCTACAATAACCACGTTCATTCCGCCACAGGCACCTCCCCGTTTTCATTGATGAAAACATACGCACCATGCATGGGCATCGAGCCCAAAACATCCTCTTCCCCCGTGGCAATGGACTTTGCCACTAAACTTCAAACTACGCTTGATAACCTAAAGAAGGCTCAAGTCAAAATGAAGAAACATGCAGACGAGCTATGCTCCGATGCACCCTCCTTCACAGTCGGACAATGTGTCTGGCTATCTACGAACAATCTTCACCTTCCCAGGCAGTTTAAGAAACTGACGGAACGTTGGATTGGACCCTATCTAATCATGGCTACGGCAGGACCAAACGCCTACACGCTCGCTTTACCAAAGACGATGTGCATTCACCCAACGGTGAACATTAGCCGCATCAAACCTTATTTAGAAAAATTCCCATCTCAACCTTCGGCAACCCCAGGGCTGGTCGACATAACCAACGAGGGACACGAAGAATACGAAGTTGACTACGTCGTTGACTCTCGTCTCCGGCGCGGGCGCATCGAATTTCTTGTCCATTGGAAGGGCGAAAACGACGAAGATCGTACATGGGAACCAGCGTCTCACCTTAAAAACGCAAAGGCGTCTATTGCAGACTTTTACAAGTCTAACCCCTCCGCCCCGCACAGGCTCAACATGACGTGCACTCTCTTTGATGGTTTATTTAAACCTTTCGAAAATCTGACAACAGTCGATCAACCACCTTTCTCTCGCCTGGAAGTCGAGGACTAGAAAGGGGGTAATGTTGTCAATTTTACACTTATCTAATCTCTTCGATCTTATCTTATCTTATCAGATTATCTTTAATCTTTCATTTGTGGACTTAGCATCTTTCAAGTCACGGATCACTTTGATTCTCACGATCATGTGACATTCTTAGGTAATCATTCCAGAACATTCTATGACGTCATACCTTAGGGCAGACATGTATAGCCACATGCGCACGGACCAGTAGCACAGCATCTGTATAGTATATAAACAATGCATTCTCAATGGAGAACTCCAGTCAAGTTCTCGTTGAGCTTTCCCCTCAATTCCTCTTGTCTCTCAGTCAGTATCAACTGTGTGCGCCTGTGTCCAGTATTGGATTAGGGTCGACAACAGGCCTGATCTTGGATTGAAGACAAATCTGGCAGCATCAGAGGCTTGACACTGGGTTCGGACAAAAAAATACGAGAACTCTAGTCCGCCTGATGCAGGGTCTGGACACATTCGGGAACAAGCAGGGACAGACCTGGCGCATCGCTAGACAAAATCAACGAAAAATGATGAAGGCCTGATGTTATCCGGAAATTATCACACAGTACGAACGTCCTTTTTGCTCTGTGGATTCAAAGCGGATTAGACATTTACAGGTATATTCAGGGTGTCCTACCTTTACACCTTTAAGGCACGGACACTGAGCATCATGAAATGTTATGGATAGGCTGACGGTCATATTTGGTCACAGGCAGAAATCAATATTACTAGTAGGCGCATTGTGGCCAGTTTCAATTTTTGTAGTAGGGATTGTCTAGAAATGCTACATTTCATAAGGTTGACTGTGTCGGAGCTCGAGATTCATATATATACTATGTGGGATCCAAGGCGGACTGGTAGTTGAGCTGCGAAGATACAGCACCATGATCCCCTGAAAGTGGAAGTTGGTGGCCACACCAAACTCTGATATTTCTGGCAACCCAGCAACTGACACATGACGCGTGACGATTCAAATATTCACATTACATCAAACCAAGCGCCTTGTCTATCTCGCTCATTTCTACTCTGTTTGAGCTCGTTCAAATTATCAGATGCAGAGCACACACATCAGCAAAATGTCAGCTTCCTTTTGGGGACTTTTTGCAGTGCGACCTACTTTGGCCGTCTTCGCAACCTTTGTTGCCTTTGGTGACTTTCTGAAGTCCATTGTTACTTTTTGAAGAGAAATCCAAGTAAATATTTAAAGTAAATATAAAGACTCAGTAAAGTACTTTAAAAAGCCATCGTGTGTGCATGATGATCTATATACTTGTTCACGTAGTAAGCTCGAAAGGCATCCAGAGCGTCTGCAAAATGAAAATCAATGGGTATTACGTCTTCTCTGTACACTCCAATAAGGTGTGCCGGACATAGGATTGTGTTGAGTGAAATGACAGCACGAACTCGCTGGCCTCGTCAATCCTCTTCTGGGGCAACAATTCACATGCCAGTGATATTGTCTGGCTCATCATCTACTGGCAGGTACCATTCCACCAGCACATATTTGTGTGTCTTTTCCCTGTGCGTAAATGAAAAGAATAGTCGGATACGCGCTACCAAGAGGCTTTGCAGCCCATCACCCTTTCCAGGCCTGTGGCAAGACACTGTAGTCTTTGCGGGTCTGTGACAAGAAAGGACCTAACTGCAAAAAGTTTGGTGTCTTTGGTGTCTTTGGGTCTTTGATGCCTGTCAAAGACGTCAAAGTCATCCAAAGTCATGTGACATTTTGCTGATGCAATAGATGTAATTCAATATGTACAATTGAAAAATTGTATATTCTACGAAAGTGACGAAACAAGATGCCTGATCAACGAAGTTACTGTGAGGGCCAATAAGGAATGATATGTAAAAACAACTGAATGGAAGCGCAAATCGTCATCATACCATTATGTACTACGAACCGGGTCAAATTCACGTGCCTATTCAAGGTAACAGTTCAGCTTTATCCCCACTCACTCTCGGGAAGAACCTAAATCATAGTAGGTCCCACCTTGTGGACGAAGATTTAAGGGATCAGCATCTCAGTCAGCTCATTACAGATCCCCTATACAGTTTCATGGTACGCGTACCGCAAAGCAATGCCGCCTCCATGTCTGACATTGTCCATGATGTGTATCCAGCTCCCGGAATGTCTGAATCACTCAACGTCTTCCAACAAGCTTTCTCTGTGGCGTTCGCCTCCAACATCGTTAATGATTTCAAGGAAAATCAGACGTGCCTTCAGGGAGCCCTACAGGAAGCATTGGAGGATTTCCTTCCAACTATCGGAAATGGACGCTGGGAACTTGCATGGGGACCAGTCGTATGGAAACACAAGCCAGAAGATAGAGATAGCGGGCCTGATAACTCGTGGTTCATAGCCTATCATCCAAGCCTTCGGTTTGAAGCTGGCACGGAACATCCGACTTACGTCACTGGTATTGCCGGTGCCCCATCTGGGTCCCTGTATCCCACAGTCATGCAATACACGACGGTCTTCACCGTTGCGGACTTTGAAGCCTGGGTGGCTGGTGGGATCGAGAAGCGCCCTGAACGCGTCTTCGCGAAAGACATCGAGGAGGGCAAAGCATACGTAGCAACAGGAGTGGCGGAAGGGGTGCATCTTTTGCTCACCACCAGGGCACCAGCATCTTCCGTAGCCGGGAATACAACACTCCTCGAGTTCATCGCTAGCATCGATCACTCCATCTCTTTGAGGTTCATTATTAGTGGGCACAGCCTCGGGGGTTTATTTTCTGCTCCCCTTGCTCTTGCCCTAGTATCGGCTAGACGCATCTCTTCCTACAACACCTTGACCTACCCTGTTGCGGGTCCCACCGCCACTAACAAAGGGTTTGCCGGACTCTTTAGTCGGATCTTGCCTCCTCGCAAGCTTCTGGGCTCGCCTAAATACGCAGGATGGAACCTTAACCTGGTGAACACACTCGACCCAATACCCTACACTTGGTGTGTCCGCAAGTCCATTTCCGACTTCCACATCGACAGGATCAAGACCATCTACGGCACGCCTATACTTCTCCCTGTGGCCGCTGCCGCCAATATGGCAACCCTCATCGCCCTCGCCTCCGGTGTTCAGTATGCGCCCATCCCATTCGAGCACTTCACTGGTGACCCACCTTCTCCGCCGGTGGACTTGAAGGAATTCGCGGATGCTGCCTACGAGCAGCACGTCAGCGCTTACCACCATTTGATTGGGACCGTCCTTGCACCTCTGAAGAAGTCCATAGCCCTCCGTTTTGACCTCCACAAGAAAACTAAGGCTGAGATAATGTACGATTATCCCATCCTTGGTGAATTGGAGTGGCAGATTGAACACCCGGAGGAAGCGCAGGATGGGGTCGAAAGTGGCTCCACTGCGGTAGGAAATGCATTCCTTCGCAAGATTGCCTAATGTATGTGTCTCTACGAAGCTCGCAGTTTGCATGTACCAAGTTGTAAAGGTTGTAGTCGAATCAGAGAACTTGTATGTAATACATGGTAGGCTATCTATGGATATTTCGATTACTTGTGCTTAACAAAGACAAGTCGCTTTTCCACTTTGAAATATCCTGGCCCCTGCAACAGTACCCATGCCTCTCTGTCCGTCCGTAAACACCATCCTAAACCCGAACACGAATGGCGAACCGACGCTGCAACATGATCCAAGAAGCAGCTGCTCGATGTCGCGGCTCGCGAACGCAACGACATCCCAGGGGGGTCGATGACGTAGAGCTTGAGGAACAGCTTAGTGTGTAGGGTTAGTGGTCGCTTGTCGAGGAAGAGCAAGGGGACAGGGATATCCTGAGGTGATTCGGAGACTCGGTCAGTCGACCTCGGGGTCAGGTGAATTTATTTAAGGGTGGGGGAACGACACCGTGATGTAACATCTCCATAGTGTGGACCTCCGGGTTAGTCACGGTCCGACTCAGAGTTGTTGATGAGACGGCCTAGAACGCGAGTGAACACCGCGATCGACGTGTAACCAAACACAACACATACTCACTGGTTTCCTGAGACGATCCGACGTAGCCTGCTAATGTATCCCGTCACCCGATCGACCACACACGCAAAGGCAGCGTGATCCGCGAGTCGTGTGCAGCGTCACCGGCGAGGAGGATCGGATCCGTTTGCCGATGTGCGTGCGAGGACCGTGTTGACGTGACGAGTACTAGTTATAAGCCTTGTGTCTGTCTCAATGCACTAGCATATCGGTCTATTTTTCCAGGAAGCGCCCAAATTCATCTGGTACATATAATGTACACACCCCCATCTCCGAAAAAGTCGAGCACATGTAGATGTGATCAAATGGACGCGTTCATTTCTGATTTAGACACGAACCACAGGTGCATATTCATCAGGAATGCATGGTTGTCGACGACAAGATTGCGTCCGGATTTTCATTCTTCAACAGATCTCGACACCTTCCTTATATATCAACGACCACTGAGGGGGTGGTCTCCTCCGAATCCTGTCGTAGTAAGCTCGAGCCTCGTATCTGTCAGTGTTTTTTTTTTGGACAAGTGATAATATTTGGGTAGCGACTAACGTATAGTCCTACCAAAACACTATGGAAGTTTAACTAAACTTTTAGGTCTGAGGAAAAATACTATTATACTAGTACCCTATGGAACTAGGAGGTGTGGCCCGTGTGGACTCCATAACTCCCCCGGTTTCTCCGGTTGTCAGGGAGCCTAGGCGGGGTGATACCCACCAAAACCTCTAGTTTCGTTACCCAGTTCAATGGTTGATAGGTCAAGTGTGGCGTTAAGGAGTGGTTTCCGTCGTGTGCCAGTGGTCCACCTTAGACAAATAACATTATTCTGTCCTCAATCCCTGAGCCTCAGGCCTCAAGCTCGAGTCTCACGGCACTGGCGTCAATCGGTCAGTGGCACGGGTTGCGATGACGTCTCTGCGTTTACACAGTGCACCCGGCGGGCCACAGCCTCACTCCGACGCTGTCTCACACTAAAATTACTACTAGTACTGATAAGATCCCCTGAACCACTCTAAGCTACCACTTCTAGTAGTGATACGGAACTCAAGGCTTCTTTTCGGAAGCGATTGTGCCAGTGATCGGCTGTATCATTCCTCGCTGACGTGAGTCTTTGGACTTTACCTGATCGCTTCTGATCGTGGAAATCCCAGTGATCGGCTATTTATAATATCATTCCTCGGCCCCCTCACTGACGTCCATTATGCCACCCGACCAACTTCTTCCTTGAATAATAAATACCTATAATCGATGGAACGAGTTATTTCTTTTTTTTTCCATCAGTTCTGGTTCCAAATAGTTTGATATTCAACATTATCGATTTATCCATCGTTGTGATGTGATGTGATATTTGGCCATTTACGTTTACTACATAACTCAGGCAAATGCCTCGATGGCTCAAGCATCGTTGTGTGTGCCAACACGCGACACCAATGAACTTGTCAATCTCAACTCGAGCTTGAGTTACCTAGTGCAGCAGCCAGCTCAAGACGCCCAATCACACGCACATGGAGACGACCAACGACACTCGCGTTGCTGCTGACGTTATTCCATCACCCAAATTTGGAACGCACATGCCCCACCACCACGACCTCGCCATACGCGCACCCAGATCGGCATACCTGCATCAGAGTCCACACCTACCACCATCACGTAATTATCCGCACACTCAACTCCAACTCCAACCCGTCCCATCCACCCACCCACCATCGACCTCATACGCTGCGTGCCTTTTCTCCAAACGCTCAATGCAGGTACCAACATCACCATCGCCACATCGTCACGCGCGACGCTGACCCCACACATATGCTCTATTGTCCAAACCACCCATACACGACCCATTTTGACGACTGCGACGACACATCGTCTCGCCCATACTGCCCGTTTCTACACACCACCCGTACAACGGTGAAAACGTTGTTTTCTCCCCATCCCCCATCCCCCGTCCCTCTCGCCCCCTCCCAATCCCGTCAAGGGTGGCGAAGATAGATGCGTGCCCTCGCCTCCACACATTGCAATGGACATGAAACAGTTGCGAACAGCACGCACAGTAAGTGCACTCATGCACATCTTGGACATTAATCTGGCAAGGGGGGACGCGATAAGGTAGTATGACTGTGCATACATTGTGGTATATTCGTTCACTTGTCTTATAACGGTCTCTTGCGATGCATCTTGGAAAATTTAGCGCTCTTAGGATCTTCGTACGCTCACAATAACCGAATGTCAGCATGGAATCTGTGAAAGTGGCAGTTCAAGAGCTTTCCAAGGCTAGACAGAAGTCATAAAGTTCTCGTGTATTGATTATGATATGCAACTAGTGTTTTCTCCAGGCAACTCTGAGAGCTGAAAGCCTGATCTTATAGTACGGACTTGGTCCAAAATTCCAGACCTTGGAACGAATACAAATCCGACACATCAGAGGCCTGATGCCGCGTCCGGTCCATTTGGGGACTCGAACACGGACAAACTCGGAAGTCTGATTCCAGGACAAAATCAATGGAAAATGATGAGGGCCTGATTTTATCCGGAAATTGTCACGGTACGGACATCTTTTCTCTCTGTGGATCCAAAGCGGATTACACATTTAGTGGGGTGTCGGACTTCAAAGTTCGTCAGCTTGTTGTGTCGGAAATGACGCAGATCCGGGACTAGGTCTTGCTGGCCACGCGGCGGAAATAAATCTCCGTTAGGCGCTTTTTTTCCGACAACTACTAGTAACACGTGACGATTCCGCGTGACAAAGTGTTGAAGGCTCGGAGCGTGTTGTCTATATCACTTATTTCTACTCTGATTGAGCTCGTTCAAATTCTGAGATTAGTAGGGAGCGCAATAGATGTAATTTAACTATATGTACAAACGAAAATTTCTGTATTCTACGCAAGTGACGAAACAACACCCCTGACGAAGTTGCCGTATTGACTGGAAAGGGATGGTACTAGTAGAATGGAAGTCACATCATATCATTATATATACCAACTTCTAGGTCAAATCCGCATGCCTGCTCAGGCTAGCAGCTCAGCTTTATCCCCATCCACTCTCAGGAAGAATCCAAATAGATATAATAGGCCCCGCCTTGCAGATGAAGATTTAAGGGATCAGCATCTCAGTTAGCTCATTACAGATCCCCTACTCGGTTTCACGGTGCGCGTACCCCAAAGCAATGCTGCTTCATGTCTGACATTGTTCATGATGTGCATCCAGTTCCCGGAACTTGAATGTCTGAATCACTCAACGTCTTCCAACAAGCTTTCTCTGTGGCGTTCGCCTCCAACATCGTTAATGATTTCAAGGAAAATCAGACATGCCTTCAGGGAGCCCTACAGGAAGCATTGGAGGATTTCCTTCCAACTATCGGAGACGGACGCTGGGAACTTGCATGGGGACCAGTCGTATGGAAACACAAGCCAGAAGATAGAGATAGCGGGCCTGATAACTCGTGGTTCATAGCCTATCATCCAAGCCTCCGGTTTGAAGCTGGCACGGAACATCCGACCTACGTCATTGGTATTGCCGGTGCCCCATCTGACTCCCTGCATCCCAGGATCATCGAAAACATGTCAGTCTTCACTGTCGCGGACTTTGAAGCCTGGGTGGCTGGTGGGATCGAGAATTGCCCTGAACGCGTCTTCGCGAAGGACATTGTGGAGGGCAAAGCATACGTAGCAACAGGAGCGGCGGAAGGGGTGCATCTTCTGCTCACCACCAGGGCACCAGCATCTGCCGTAGCCGGGAATACAACACTCCTCGAGTTCATCGCTAGCATCGATCACTCCATCTCTTTGAGGTTCATTATTAGTGGGCACAGCCTCGGGGGTGGATTCTCTGCCCCCCTTGCTCTTGGCCTAGTATCGGCTGGATGCATCTCCCGCCACAACACCTTGACCTACTCTGTTGCGGGCCCCACTTTCGGTAACGAAGAGTTCGCCAAACTCTTTCGTCGGATCTTGCCGCCTCGCAAGCTTTTAGGCTCACCTAAATACGCAGGGTGGAACCATAACCTGGTGAACATACTCGACCCGGTATCCCACTCTTGGTGTGTCCGCGAGTCCCTTTCCGACTGCTACATCGACAGGATCAAGACCATCTACGGCACGCCTATACTTCCCCTTGTGGCTGCTAGCGCCAAGGTGTCAACCCTCATTGCCCTCGCCTCGGGTGTCCAGTACGCGCCCATCCCACTCGAGCAATTCTCTGGTGACCCACCTCCTACGCCGACGGACGTGACGGAATATGTGGATGCTGCCTACGAACAGCATGTCGACGCTTACCACCACTTGATTGGGACCGTCCTTGCACCTCTGAAGAAGTCCATAGCCCTCCGGTTTGACCTCCACAAGAAAACCAAGGCTGAGATAATGTACAATTATCCCATCCTTGGTGATTTGGAGTGGCGGATTGAGCACCCGGAGGAAGCGTAGGATGGGGCCGAAAGTGGTTCCAGTGCGGTAGGAAAGGCTCTTCTTCAACAGATTGCCTAATGTACGTGTCTCTGCGAATCTATATACTTGTAAAGATTGTAGTCGATTCAGAGAACCTGTATGTAAGATAAATGGTAGGCTATCTATGGATGTCTTGATTACTCGTGCTCAACAGAGACAAGTCGCTTTCCACTTCAAAAAATGCAAGCTTTTGTAATAGTACTCATGCCTCTCTGTCCGTCCGTAAACACCATCCTAAACCCCAACACGAATGACGAGCCAACGCTGCAACAGAATCCAAGGAGCAGCTGCTCGATGTCGCGGCTCGGGAACGCAACGACATCCGTGGATGACGTAGAGCTTGAGGATCAGCTTAGTGTGTGGGATCAGCGGTCGCCTGTGAAGGAAGAGCAAGGGGACAGGGATATCCTGAGGTGATTCGGAGACTCGTTCAGTCGACCTCGGGGTCGGGTGAATTTTATTTAAGGGTGGGGAACGACACCGTGATGTAAACATCTCCATAGTGTGGACCACCGAGTTAGTCACGGTCCAACTCAGAGTTGTTGATGACATGGCCTAGAACGCGAGTGAACACCGCGATCGACGTGAGACTGCGAACACAACACATACTCACTGGTTTCCTGAGGCGGTCCGACGTATCCTGCCAATGTATCCCGTCACCCGATCCACCGAGGAGGATCCAAGAACCGTTTGCCGATGTGCGTGCGAGGACCGTGTTGACGTGGCCAGTAATAAGCCTTGTGTCTGTCTCGATGCACTGGCATATCGGTCTATTTTTCCAGAGAGTGCCCATATTCATCGGGTACATTATAATGTACACACTCCCATTTCCGAGAAAAGTCGAGCGCAACGTGTTCATTTCTGATTTAGATAAGGTTGACGACAGTAAAAACCGACCAATATCACGTGAGGTGACAGTGCTGTGACACTGTGCAAGTGAGAGGATGCTGTGTGTTTGCCGAATGTACCGGAACTCAGCGAAGCATAACAAGGTCCTCTCAGCTTATGCACTATATCAATATAGACTGATTAACTAGATTGCTAGTTTACTTTGAGAATGCAACTTGTCAAACTTGAGCATAATGCTCTCTGGGAGGATATGGTGGCTGCGATACCTTTTTATTGCCCAAGCCACTTGCATGCCGTCAAGGCCTTTATGGTATGCATCAATAAATCTTGCAGAACGAATCGAAAACCTTTAATTAGCACATTTCTCAAATCCTTAGTGACTCCAGGTCAAACTTCAGGCACTTCAAGTTGACACTCGTGGCCCATACAGCGTATGCTCTCTTCTTTCTCCCCATCGTGTTGTGGTACTGCCATGTTCTTGCCGGATGAGCGGAGTTTACATGATAACTTTTTGTTGCATTCTTCTTAACCAAAATGTTTGGAAAATTAATTACAATGTCAGCTTGTCATAGTTAGTGAATT
Organism: Aureoboletus auriporus; assembly: GCA_038089615.1. Taxonomy (NCBI): domain Eukaryota; kingdom Fungi; phylum Basidiomycota; class Agaricomycetes; order Boletales; family Boletaceae; genus Aureoboletus; species Aureoboletus auriporus. The sequence continues at coordinate 16,986 of JBBPLF010000524.1, forward strand.
CCCACTAGTGTTTTGCTTGTTGGAGTAGGATTGATAGAAAAACAGTAGGATTTTACGAGATCATATCAAATGGGATTGATATTAATTTTACAATATGTCTCCCTACAACAGTCACACCTATCACATGACATTGGTCGGTTTGTATTGTCGTCAACCTTACGAACCGCTCGCGCAAATAGTTGTCGACGACAAGATCGCATCCGGATTGTCATTCTTCAACAGATCTCGATACCTTCCTCGACGATAAATGTTAGATATTACCTTTGAGAACGGGTGTTTTCCCTAATGGTAACTTGAATCAAAGTCATCCTTCGATCAAATGTTGTCAGAGGGGACTATACGTTCACCTATTGGTCTTGAATGAAGGCGACTGATGATCACGGTGTCTATTATGTCGGGTGCACAACTGCATTTCTCGAGGGACTGATGTGGTTGACTGTGGATAAAAAAACTGGGGGCCCTAATATGTACCCTTTAAATCGCGACGTATGCCGAGGTCGAATGCGACGCCGAGGCATTCACGTACGCTTGGTCTGGAGCCAGAGAAGAGGTAGTTATTGTTGCTATCTCGCCAGACATGGCACTGCGAAGGGCACGTTTGAACGATCTAAGATGTGACATCGAATTCGACGGTGACACTTGTAAGCCCAGCAGGTTCCGGTGATTGATAGTGAGCGGTGGGATCACCTCAAGAAAAAATGCAACCCCACCTTTGTTCGCATTTTACCGGTCGGTCGTGCGAAATTACCATCTGCACTCTAGGGATATTTAGCAGTTACCCGACCCTCCTCATTGATTCTTTTGTGGCTTCTTTGTCAACCTGCACGCACTGGACCGCTCCGGCGTATACGAAGCATGCAATCTCCCCTTGCGCCGTTCAAAGTTGCCAGTGGTGTGCAACATCCCCACCAAATAAATCCATGAACCGTCTGCGGTGTGAGCAAGCACACCGACGTGTCCAGGCAGATGCCGTGCATTCCGATTGATTGATTGTTCCACCCCATGTTGAGCACGATCTCTCACGCACTTGGTGCATCAATGACGTACAGACTGCCGTCTCCAAAGTAGTCCAGTACACCAGGGAATACTCCAACCGAAATGTTTAAGCCCAGTCCGTTGGACCGGGATGGCATTCGTGACAAGTGGGACTTTGGGTCGATGGGATCCCCCGTATTGAGGAGAGGTTTACATTTGTGAGCACACACGAGTCGAGCATGCGCAAGGGAAGGTACATACTGGTCCCAGTGCAAGTGGCTGATGATGACTGCGTCAATCTGATCAAGCGATGTACCCCTTTTGATCAACAATTCGTTGACAGTCTTACCTGATATATTCGGATGCGAATGCCTGGTTTGTCGTCATCCACTTCTATGAGTTCTTCTACGGTCGGAGGATACACCTCCGAGTCAAAATCCTGTCGAATGCCAAGATCGAATGCGACCTTTGTCCAAATGCTGCAACAGAAAAGACAAGGAAGGCAAGGCCATGATTCCGTCTGGTCTAGCGTCAGTAAGGATATTAAATGGTATGCTCACAGGTGTAGTGATGATTTGGCCTGTAGGGCCTCTGGTGACCAGCTTGCGCAAGGTAAACATGGCAGCTTCCAATTTAGGGGAAATCGCAAAAATATGTACAAATCAACATTCTGATAGTACTCGGGCATCACGTAGTCTAAGTCCGTCACGCTTCAAGCTTCAAGTTTGGGGTGAGCACCTTTGCACTAGCTCGTGCATTCATAATTTCATATTTCCCACTGACAGTAAACAACACCGAAGGCCCCACCATGCCCTGAATGCCATACTGAGACGCGCCGACCAGGACTCCGAGTCGGAACCCCACACACAGACAGTGCCGCTACCTACAGCATTTGCGCCGACCAAGGCCCATTCTGGACCCTATGGAGCTTTCGACAGGAATGGTCGTCGACGACAAGATCGCGTCCGAATTCTCGGGGTACCCATTAATCAATAGTTTTAGACACCCTTCCCACGATAAACATCACCTTTGAAAATGGGGTGTGGTCCCCAATCCAAATCACGCCCCAATCACATGCTGTCGAGGGCCAAATGGGGGACTGCGCATCCACGTACTGGTCCTAATGAAGGTAGCTGACCATAACGACCTCTATTTTGCGCAACCGTCTATCTCGAGCGACTATGCGTCTTGAACGTCTTGGTTGACGACTGTACCAGTGGATAAAAAACCGGTCTTCATGCGATTTTGTATACCCGGTGTGTACCCTTTGGAATTGCGACGTTTGCTGAAGTTGAGTACGATCTGAAAGCCCGCCTTGGAGTGGTGCAGACAGAAGGCGAGAGAAGGACATAAGATGACTTCGGGCTCGATGTTTGCGACGAGCACATCATGATCGACGGGGACACTTGCTGCTTCTAACGCGGAGACATTCACGTACACTTGGTCTGCGGCCGGAAGAGGGAGAGTCACTGTCTCGTCAGAACAGAATGCAATGGTACGAAAGGTATGTATACACTTGCATAGATTCGTTCGCTATAAATCAACCACTATCGACGATTGGTAAGAGATGGGTAATACAATCTAGTTACTAAGCACACATGTTTCAGTAGTCGATCAAGTGAGCGGCGGAATCGTCCCCGGAAAGAAAGCGTCTCCCCCCTTATTCGCATTATACCAGTCAAAATCGTGCGCAATTAATACCTGCACCCTGGGCACATACAACAGTTTCCGGATCCTCCTGATCGATTCCTCTGCGACCTCTTTGTCTACGTGCAGACACGGGACCACTCCGCCGTGTACGGAGCATGCGATCTGCCCTTGCCCCGTTAAGAGTTGCAAGTGATGTGCAGCATCCCCGCCGAGATAAATCCATGAACCGTCTGCGGACGTGCGAGCAAGCACATTGACGTGTCCGGGCAGATGCCCTGCATTCCGATTGGTTGTTCCACCTCATGTTGAATATGATCTCTGACGTACCTGGCGTATCAATGACGTACAGACTGCCGTCTCCAAAGTAGTCCAGTGCACGAGGGAATGGTCCAATCGACACATTGAAGTCCGATCGAGTCAAGAATCGAGCCTGTTGGACCGGGATAGCATCCGTGGCGAAGTGGGACTTTGGGTCAATGGGATACCCCGTATTGAGGAGAGATTTACACTCTTCTCCAACGATGAACGTGGCCTTTGTGAACGGGCCGGGATCACCTATACTGAATCAATCGTGTATGTGAGCACACGCGGGTTGGACATGCCCGGGGGCAGTTACATACTGGTCCCAGTGCAAGTGGCTGATGATGACCGCGTCAATCTGATCAGGCGATGTACCCCCTTTAATCAACGATTCGTCGACAGTCTGACCTGGCAGGATGCGAAAACCTGATTTGTCGTCGTCGTCGTCCACTTTGAAGTGATCCTGTAACGCTGGAGGGTACCCCTCACGATCTCGTCGAATGCCGAGATCGAATACAACTTTTTTTCCGAGCGTCGAGTGCTGCAAAAGAAAAGACAGGGAAGGGCAGGTTATGACTTCGTCTGGTCCTGCGCCAGCAAGGACAATATTCAATGGTATGGTCAGATGCCCAGCTTCGAGGGCAGAGACGGACATGAATGCCTGATCAGCTCGCCCGGAGGGCAAACCATACGAGGAATCTTGCTGCGACATGGTGTAAGGATGGTTTGGCCCTCTAGGGACAGCAGCCTTAAGAATGGTGTCTCTAGTCTGGTCATCAGCCTATGGTATCTCGTCACGTCATGCATGATGCATCATGTTTCAAGAATCGTTGAAAGAAGGTCTTGGCAATCTCCGAGAATCGGTGCCAAGTCTGATTGTTCTATCTTTAGTGATACCTTGAATTATTTTCTGTAGGATTGTGATTGCGAGGTGCAAAGCCATACCACCTGCGATCATCTCCGTTCCATCATCCATCAGGTTTCAAATATCGGTGCAGATCGGAGAGGTCGCGGGAAATTTCATTTTCCCGCGATCTCCTAGCGAACGCCGCTGCCAATCGACGTAAAGAAGCTGAGTCACCACCTCTTTCGACGATGCATGTGACTGACTTCGCAAATCGTTCGACAACGACAGACCCCTGGCGTGACCTAACAACGCCAACATCGTTGAGGTCGCCGTACGCACGCAAGTCATCCCACGTACCAGGACAACCACCTTGCAGTGCTACGCAACAACGGCAACGACCCTGATAACGCCGGCAAAGCACAACTACGGAACTCGATGCTTTTGTGTACAACAAGAACATTCCGCTCCCATAGAGCCCTGTGGTCGTGTAATGATCAGGTACTCACAGTCATCACCTACCGTTTGAGCCACCACCACTGTTTGAGCCAACCGGCCATATCATTTCATCAAAGTAATTGTAGGTCGTTTTATGAGTCTCAAATGATGGTCTTTGTACATAGGCATATTTTGTACGAATCAAATAAACCGCATGAGCACCAATGCTCGAGATGACACAAATGTATAGCCAAATTTTTAGTTTTCAGCACATTTACTTTGTTGCCTAACCCTATAATTTCTCCGTGAGTATGGCACCATTGTCCACCTTCCCACTTGATTATCAGGAGGATCCAACACGTGCAATATTAATTTGCCAACGATGCTGGTGCAGGAGGTTTATCGTCTTGTTATCGAATGTGCGACCAAACTGCAAAACTGCAAACAATATATATTTCTTCCCAGAGCTAACTCTGTCAATTGCTATGTAACGAATACACTTGTCCAAAAAAAAAAGGATTCTTCCCACAGCATCAGAGGTGCTGAACCATGCTGGTGAACCTACCACACAACCTACCAGTACAATCATCCGACTTCTGGGGCATTTGCACGACTGGGGATACGGCGGGGGCACAGGTGCTCCCATTTGTACTTAGTTCATGTTTGCAGTAGCTAGGGCTTAATGGATGCTATACACGGGCCTAGCTTAGATAATACGAGTGATTGACTAAAATAGTATTGCCATGACTCACATGACGTGCTCAATAGTGAGAGTGTGGGGTCAGGAATGCATGCCATTTTATTCTCCGCTTTTGAGTATATATACTATCTATGTATTTTATATGCTGAATAACTCGGCATGCGCGGCTTGGAACCAGCCGTCCCATGCGGTTTCAACACTCCCCCTCAAGCTGCGTGCAGGCCGAGTTCAGCTCTGTGGTGGCAATGTTTCGGCTTAGGTAATGGCTTAGTAAATATATCAGCTGTCATGGAAGCAGTAGGGCAATAGCAGGCATCAATTTCGCTTTCCGTGATCTTCTCACGGATCCAATGGCTGCAAATAGGAAAATGTTTAGATCGTTCGTGGAACTGGTAATTTTTGCCAATCGCTAATGTGGATTGGTTATCGTCATAGAGTATTGTAGGTACTTGTTGAGGAAATCTTAATTCATAGAATAAATTCCTCAACCAAACAGCTTTGCGTGTTGTGAACGCCATGGACATATATTCGGCTTCTGCTGTTGATAAGTTCACAGCATTTTGCCGTTTTGAGCACCACATGATGGCACCATTCCCAAGCAAAAATACATATCTTGTGATTGATACACAGTCCTTGAAATTAGCGAAGTCAGCATCTGAGTAACCATAAAATTCATTTGTTGGTGTCTCAGATAATTTGTCTGCTGTATATTTTATGCCCCATGTCCATGTTCCTCCCAGATATCTTAGGACACGCTTTGCTGTGCACCAATGTTCCATATCCGGATTTGCCGAAAATGACACGAGGTGTGACACTGCATAAGCTATATTGGGATGTGTGGCAATGGCTGCATACATTAGCGAGTCG
>JBBPLF010000525.1:0-22756 GCA_038089615.1 Aureoboletus auriporus
CACGCAGACTTGCAGCGATTCCGAACATTGCTCGTCTCGGACTTGGTGACAATATCAACATGACAGTGCTCAACGACAGCGTTTTCAAAGTGCACTTGATTCCGGTGTGTTCTTCTGCGATACGGTTGTAGGATTGAAGATTGAACCTAACTAGGATGTCGCACTTCGGAATGCGGTCTTGCATGCGTGGGCAAGTTCGATTGGGACAGTATGGATAGTTTCGACGGTATGGGCTGGGGTCGCATTATTCTTGACATTGTTCTTGCGGGAGTACTCGGTAGACCGCAAGACCGTTTACAGTGACGGCGCTAGGAATTCGAGGGAAAACAAAGACACCACGCTGGTGGAAGAGCAATCTCGGGAGACAAATCCATGAGGTGGACTGATGCTACTACTAGTAAATAAGTTACTACAAGGTTCCGAACTTCTTGTAAAATAAAATAAATAACACTACATACTTGTTAAGCGCATTGTAGCGGCGCAACTTGGGCCAGTCCCTGACTCCTAATTATAAGCACCAGCCAGTGACTGTTCATTAGATAAACTCATGTTGACATCACGCACAAGAAGAGAGTATCATTTGTTTACTTAACAAACTTGTCGCGCTCCTCGGAGTCAGTGTTCGATTCCTTCTTCGAGTGAAATCTTTGGAATAGTATGATGGACGTCCTCGTCCTGAAGGAAGCTCGGTGAACGAAACGGAGTGGCTTTTTGTGCTTACTGCCGTGTTTACTAACTTGTACTTACGTAAAAACATAGTGACCACAAACAAATTCATACACCGTCGAACTCTACCTGTTGAATGCCGCTGTCAGCTCGTTCTCCAACTTCGTCCATATCAACTCATGGCCATCATTTTGCTACCACATCTTCGCGCACCCGCCTCACCCACTTGTCAACTAATGACTCGGCAGAATCTCTACGAAACCTTGAGCTCACGGATGGACCTATGATGGCATCAACTACTACGGGACACGCCAGGGCACGATCTTTTTCGTTCTCGGGGTTCGACTTTCAGGCAGATTTACTTCCGCTCAGCGAAACCATCAGCGAAACGGATGTCTCATTTCGAGAAAGTCCCGGGGCGGAGAAAAGTATCAGTTTGGTACACGGTACGTCTTTTCTCTGCTTTTGCATCTTGGTGTTGTTGGACGGTCCAATGTCAGGTATCGGCTTGGTCGTTGGATCTCAGGTATTTGTTACAAGTTTGTGGGGGTTTTGTGGGACTCATGGTTGACCTAGATTGGCTCTGGAATATTGTATGCGTTGTCGCTTCACTTTTTCTTGAATGCTGACGGGACCATGTAGTTCCTCGCCGGGTGTCATTGTTGCCAACACACATAGCGTCGGGGCGAGTCTACTGGTATGGCTTGCCTCTGGATTGCTCGCCTGGACTGGCGCAAGTAGCTTTGCAGAGCTTGGGTATGGATCTCGTTTCCTTGAACCGCTTTTTTTCACAGCGACTGATTATTTTCAGGTCAAGTATACCCTTAGACGGTGGTGCCCAAGCTTATCTGTCGTATGCTTATGGACCTCTTGTGTCATACCTCTTTGCTTGGACGGCCATCTCTGCACTAATGCCAGGTCCGTGGCAGAGTACAACTTCTTTCTTTCTTTGAATACTTATGTTTGGACGTGTAGGCGGCAATGCGGCCGTCAGCCTCATCTTTGCGGAATACCTCAACCGGCTCATGTGGCACATTACCCGTGACCAGGTGTCACCTGACAGCGTACCGCAGTGGTCTATCAAACTCACCGCGGTTATAGCAGTACTTGTTGTAGCTGCCATATGTTCAGCGACGAGGAACATGGGAACTAGAGCCTCGGTCTTGTTTACTACCATCAAGGTATGCGCCTCTTGGAAGAGCGATAACATGCAACTAATACGTGATTAATTTTTTGGGGGACGATAGATTTGCTCGTTGGTATGTTGCCTTTCTTTCTTTCTGCGCCAAGACAAGACAACCGTAAATTATCATAGATATTGATCAGTATTTTGGGTTTCGTCCAAGTGGTTAGAGGGCGAGCATCAGAATCTTTCAAGGAGCCTCTATTCGACAATTCGAGCAATAGTCTATCAGCATATTCTCTCGCGCTTTATTCCGGTTTGTGGGCTTTTGATGGCTGGGATCGGGTAAATTACGTTGGTGGGGAGATGCGTCATCCAGAGAAAAACATACCCAGAGCTATCCATCTCAGTATGGCGATCGTCTGCGTAAGTTATAATCTTAACAGGCTAGATATGTGGCTGATGTTATGTAACAGATATTGTTTCTGGCGGCGAATGTGTCATATCTTGTAGTGCTCGACAAGGGAACCGTGGGTAGTAGTAACGCTGTCGCGCTCGATTTTGGTCGTGCCCTTTTTGGACCGGTCGGTGGGGCTATGTTTGCCGTCTTCGTCGCAGTGTCTTGCTTCGGTGCCCTCAACGGTAGTATTTTTCCTCAACCGGTTAGCCATTCAGTTACTCATTCATGTGAAAAGGATCAACATTTACGGGCTCACGACTAATCCGGGCTGCAGGACGGGAAGGATACCTTCCTGCTGTGTTTGGCAAGCTGAATAAATCGCGTAAGACACCGATAAATGCCATTCTGTTACAAACAACAATGACCATTGTGTTCATACTCGTTGGGGGTGGGTTCCGAACTCTGATCAACTTTTCGGTGATGGCATCTTGGTCATTTTACTTCCTAACTGTACGTTGTCAGAAATTTCTGGGGAGCTTTGGAGAGCTGATTACAAATGTGATTATGATTAGGTGCTCGGGTTAGTTATATTACGGGTGAAGGAGCCAAACCTGGAGAGGCACGCTTTGTCCTACTTTGTGTCGATCGATACTAACGATATGACGCCACACTAGACCGTATAAAACGTGGATTATTACGCCGCTCATCTTTTGTGCCGTTGCGATATTTTTGTTGTGCATGCCGATTATAGCAGCACCGCTCGAAGCTGTATCTGTTCTTGGTACGTGGACCTATCTTGGAAGGCACACGAGAGCTGAAGTGATTGTTAAATAGGCTTTGTACTTGCGGGTGTACCAATGTACTACCTCACGAATAGAGACGAACAAGGCAAGGTTTCACTTCTGATGAGTAAGTCAGCTCGGCCGCGTATAGATATAGGATATCCGCTGAGGAAGGAACCACCGCCAGGCTATCTAAGGTCTTTTGTCGATCGAATATGGGGACGACCCAACGCAGGCGTTGGTTGGCAAGCGGTATCTACGGAATCTGACCAAGTAGAGATGCGAACGAGCAGTAGGTATCTTCGCGGATAATGAATGGACATTTGATTTGGTACGTTCTTGTTGCCACGTATGGGGAGGACGGTTGATTTACTGTACGGTGTGGATATTTTTGATCTTGCTGACTCCGTCGAAACTATTAATACTTGCTGGCGGCTGTGGCGGCTTGCTTGCAAAATCATCGAAGTACGAGTGTATGTCACGAGGACTCAACCGCAGCGGTCTCGGGAGAGTTCGGACGTTCGGAACAATTATGCGTGTCGATGTTTCCGACCCCAATGACAACAAGCAAATGACGTTTTGCAAGCAACCTCACTTGTGTTTGCGTGAGATTTTGGATGACGACGATGACTGACGTGATGACGGATGATTTATAATTTAGTATTTAAAGCTTGACCGCCATTGACGTTGTATCGCATCCATCTTGTCATCTTACTGCAATCTATCCACCCATCTTCAAGATACAATGGTGCGTAAGCACGCGAAATGGAACGATCGACTCGAATTCTAATGCGATTGGTACATAGGGCGAATACGAGTTCAACGTCAAGGTACGGTAACTTTACCAAGAATGTGAGTGAGGCAACGGATCGGATATTAGATGTCGTGCGGGGGATGCTCGGGGGCGGTAGAACGTGCGCTGTCGAAGGTTGATGGTGCGTGTGATCGTCGATAGCTGGGATGGTGGCTGACGATGCGCTGGGCAGGTATCACGTACGATGTGGACCTCAAGGAACAGAAGGTGGTGGTCAAGGGGGATGTACCGTACGACGATGTGCTGGCAAAGATCAAGAAGACGGGCAAAGAGGTCGGTTTCGCCGGTGTTCCGAATGTCATATTTTTGTGCTGATCCGTCTTGGAAGGTGGTGTCCGGTAAAGTCGTAGTGTGATTCAGTTTGTATTGTTATTTTTATAAACATGGGCACGTGAGACGCCCGTTGGCTCGACTCCCTCCGAGTTCAAATATGCGAGCATTCCTCTCCCGATGTCATGGATCCAACCACCCCAGCGTACGAGGACACTCTGAAATGGATCACTGCCTACTTTACCGTACACTCTCTCAGTATCCCGAGTAGACGTTATTCCTTTATTCTTTGGCTAGCCGTCCTTTCCATATTCCTCGTCTTCGCCGTCCTGCACTGGTCCGGTTCGAGCGGCGGTTCATGTGGTGCCATCTGCTCAAAATGGTCCATACGCCGTAGAACCTGGCGCAAGCAGTCTGCCCTGTCTTTCGCTCAATGCACAGACCAACCCCACCGCCAACCCATTCCCATCTCTCTTCCTTCCAACGCACAACTCCTCTCTTTATCCGTCCTTACTCTGGCATCCCTCGCACTCGCTTTTGTGGGTCCCGATTACTTGGCCCCGAATACAAAGGTCTGGCAGACCCACGCCCGCCCACAATCCCCCCCGTCCCAGTTGTACGATGTGTCTACTTTCATTCCATATAGGCCCCAATATACAATATCAAAGTCTCTCTGGTCCTCGTCTGCTAGGGCTGGCCAGATCGCATTCGCCCTTCTTCCTCTTTGCATTCTCTTTGCCCTCAAGTCGCCTCCCTTCGCTATATTCGCCATTCCTTTCATGATACAGGTATATTTTGACAAACTCGCTTGGTTACATAGGTGGGCCGGAAGGCTCATCTGGTTTCTTGTCCTCGTCCATGTCGTCCTCTGGAGCATCCAGTTGACCAAGGACGTCAACCCATCTACCGGTCGCATTGCATATGTCTATGCGTGGTCTTACACTCCATTTATATATGGTTGGATCGTAAGCAGACTTGTACTTGTTTCTAGTCGCTCTTGTACTTATCTTGTATCACAGGCATTCGCGCTTCTCACACTCATCATCCTTCTCTCTGTATACCCCATTCGGCGTCGTTTTTATGAATTGTTTTATATCTCGCACATTATTCTTGTCCCCTCCATGCTAGTTATGGCGGGGTTACACCACCCAACGGTTGCATGGTGGTGCTGGGCAGCCCTCTCTATCTGGGTCGGTGAGCGTTTCTGGCGGGCAACCTGGTGGATCTATGCCAATGGCATCTTGGGCGGTGTGACTGGTTCATCGTCTGCTCCATCTAAAGTCGAGGATTTGTCGCGGGATTCTTGGGAAATGGACCGTATTCACCGTTCTATGGATGGTCGGTCACCTAGCCCCCTCGATGATTATTATCAGAGGGCTATCCCTGCCGATCGCGACACTCCGGTATCTAGATCGCGATCGCCACCACTTTTCTCACCCTCGACCCAACAACATTTTCCCCCACCCACATTTATTCCACCTCCTGGTTATGTGCATGCTGAACTTTTGTCAGGACGCACAGTACGCTTACGTATGATCACCCCGGGCTACCTACCATGGTCCCCAGGTCAACACTTTCTTCTGAACATACCATCTATTTCACGATTCACATCCCATCCATTTACGTGCGCCTCTGTTTGCGATGAAGAAGCCCCGACAGACGCAGGTCGCGTCATGGTATTCCTTGTACGCGCGAAAAGCGGCTGGACGCAAGACCTTTGGAATCTCGTGTCTCGATTGATAACGGAACGATCCAAGGGAAATATATCTTTGGACGCACTCCCAAAGCGTGGCGTCCTCTTACGCGCATACGTCGATGGGCCATTCGGGAGTGCCAAGCGTGTGAGGTGGGGAAATTATTCCACCGGGATTGTCATCACCGGCGGTTCGGGCGTGAGTTTTGGTTTGTCTGTCTTGCAATACATGTCCATGTGCTTGGCGGGGAGAGACGGGAGACGTCTTGGAGGACGACCCGGTGGCTGGGGGAGGAAGGGTGCAGATCTTAGGCGCGTACGGTTCATTTGGCTCGTCCGCGAATACAGTAAGTTGTTTTCGATTAACCCGGAGCAGATTGAACGAAGCGAGTTTACACTAGGCTACGTTCAGTGGTGCGCATCCATCATTCGCCAGTGCACGTCCATCGTTCCATCGTCAGCCCTTCAGGTGGACATTTTCGTCACGAATTTCAATCCTGTTCTTCTGAAATATCCTGCACCTGCGAGCGTCCCTTCGAAACGAACCAAGGTTAACGAAGAACTTCAACCACCTCATCCGAGTTTTGCGCACGAAAATTCCCATAGTCGCACCGGATCCATGGATTCTACAGAAAGTCGCGAAAGCCAACGGAGCGACGTCGACCTCAGCTACTATCTTGGTGAAAATGTCGACGAGCCACCTCCGGACCACATGTGTATCGCACACGAGACAAATATGTTAGATCTCACTAATTTTTATGGTGATGTGGATCTGGCGCTACCTGGAGAAGCCTATCTTAGCCGCAGACTGAAGAAGGAGGGAAGGCTTCGCCGACTGCAATCTTTTAAGCTCTCTGCCATGGAGAGGAAGAATCAAGACGCTCGGTTATCATGCCTAACCCACAGCGAGATTCGGACACTTCCACACGGCCGAGACTCTGGACATACCTACCCTGACCAGCACGCAGCCTGTTCGCGGTCGTCTCACCCACCCGAACCACCGAAGATCGCGACCTTCATGCAATCGACTGATAGACTCATTTCTATTTCACCCCTCTCTGAAGGACGAAGCTCGACTTCGTCTGAGCCAAACTTGTACTCCCCATTGCGCTCGGAGATGCCGCTCCACGCGCTGAACTCGATGCCATTATCCACTGATTCCCCACCGACTGTCAAACTCGTCACCGTGGGTGGCCCAAAATCGGCCACGTATTCTGTGAAAAGCTACCATGACGACAAGTCAGATTATGGGAGGCCCCATGAGGATCAAATCACGACGAGCATACATCATTTCGACTCTCATTCCATCGCTCATTCGACTGTTACGCATGTCACTTCGAATGCCATTCCATTTGAGATGGACGAACAAGAAGCGATGGATGTCAACATCGTCTCTGAGCACGCACGACCTGGAAAACCCAGATTGGACAAGGTAGTTGCGGACGAGGTGCAAGCATCCAAAGGGGCTATTGTGGTCGCATGTCAGTCGACCTTATTACAGGTGCCTTTGTGAAGCTGATGTTTTATGCGTTAGGTTGCGGACCCACGTCTTTAAATGCGATGGTACGCAAAATTGTCGCTGCACAGATCAATCCCGGGCGGATACGCCGAGGCGACATGCGTGGTTCTATCGCACTCGTGTGTGAAGAGTTTGAGTACTAGTACCGATGTCTGAAATACAGACTGCCTTTTTTTTTCATTCTTTTGAAGCTTCGTTTTGTGACATGGACGTTCGTGGAACTTTAGCACGGTTATACCTAGACGCTCTTGTTTATTTGCATGAATCGTTTGGAAGGAACCAACATGTATCATCATGCTATGCGCTTGACGAGATGCTTCCATGAGACATCAAGGATAACAATGAAATGGAACAACCTACCGGCTCCGATTGTACGTTGACTGCAGGGCGAGGGAGAGCAACGGAGATGCAGGACACGGTTTTGACGAATCTTCCGAAAGTAATATGAGGGTCCTCGAAGTGATTGTGTGTGCATCACAGGAACGTACGATCTCTTCGAGACTCTTCTCCTCGAGCACCCACGAAGTGCATGTTTCAATATCGCTCCGTGATGAAGCAAGGAGGATTGGCTGCCTTCTTCCACTCCAAGGCTCCCTTCATCATGGCACATTAAGAAGGAGGTAGATTCTTAGGTAGAACCTAAAGTTGGTAGAAGGGAGGAATGCCAGTGAAATCAATATTTCCTGAAGATCCGAAGTGCAAGATACCACCAATCGGGGCATGTCAAGATCTCTTTCGGGGGCGTCACTATAGTTGATGATAAGATTTGGAGCGGGGCGCTTAGCGCTGCATTGTCAGTACAAAGTTGGCGCCTATTTGTACGGATGTCGTTTCCAGAGGTTCAATCTCACCTACGAACTTTGACGCGCCTTTCGCTGCTCAGCCGGGTCCTCGCTGCAGCACTTATCATATCCTCCGCGCACTGGCTAACTCTCTTCGACAGTTCACCACGACTCGTCCTCAGCAGTTCCGTACCCCCATGGATATCTTCAATGCTTCGCTGGGATGCATTTCACTTTGAACATGTCGCGCAGGAAGGATACGCATATGAACACACCTGGGCATTCTTTCCAGCACTTCCATTTATCATGCGGTCGTCGGGGTACTTGCTCTCCCGCGTCGGTCTCAGTTCTTCAGATGAGGGAGCATCACTCTTGGGCGGCGCCGTGCTCGCTGCGCTCTTCGATTCTACCCGGGTGCTCTACCGTCTCTCCCTGCACCATCTTCGTTCCCCCTCGGCTGCATTCCTCGCTACCACGCTCTCTCTGCTCTCTAGCAGCCCCGCTACTCTGCGGTTTGCGCCATATAGCGAGCCGTTTTTCACGTACTGTTCGTATCAGGGGATGTGGGCGTGTGCACGCTCACGGTGGCTCCTTGGGTCCTTCTGGTTCGCGCTCGCAAGCGCGTTCCGGTCCAATGGGATCTTTCTCTCCGGGTTTATAATATGGGGCATGCTTGTCACGCCTTGTCTATCTGCTCGAAAAGACCTCGTGAGTCGCGTGTAATGTGTATTTCTGTGGTACGCTCATAGCACGTCGTTTTACATAGCTCACGCCAGCGCGGATACTATATTGTATCGTGCTCGTCGCGATGCCTTTCGTCCCATTCGTTTATCACAATTATACAGGCTACGTCCGGTTTTGTAGAGCCGCGGAACTGCGACAGGGGTGGTGCGATCGAGGCTGGTTCCCCTCGATATACACCCACGTTCAACGCGCGTATTGGGACGTTGGATTCCTTCGGTACTGGACGGTATCCAATATCCCAAACTTTTTGCTTGCGCTGCCTGTCCTATCGATCGTCTATACGTTTTGCGCTGTTTACCTCTTTCGACTTCCGCGTGTATACTCTGGATTGTTCGGGAGGAAGAACGCGCGCGAGACGGACTTGGGAGTGTTTTTCGTGCCCTCGATCTTGCCACATGTTCTGCACGCGTTGGCAATGACGCTGCTTATTACGTTCAACGCGCATGTACAGATCATCCTGCGGGTGGCGCCGTCGATGCCGGTGGTATATTGGGCGGCGGCCTGGTTGGTTGTGGAGTGCCCAGGGTGGGGGAGGGCATGGGTGACGTGGAGCGTTGGGTGGGGTGCCGTGAGTTGTGTGTTGTGGGCAGTATTTCTTCCTCCTGCATGATGGATGTCATGCCGGTCGGGAGGAGGTGTTAGTTTGGCGCGGCCCACTGTAAGTCACATTGGCAGCTTTGATTTTCAGACCATGACGCAAATGCTAGATGCAGCGCAGACATAAAACACCACAATCACACAAAACTATAGTTTGTCCTCTCTCTTTGCTTTTTTTTTTTGAAAAAGGCTTCGTTTTGTCTAAAAGGATGCAAAAAAAACCACCTTTTGAAGGAGTATTGCAGCCTAGCAGGTCATGTCACATGTCGCAGACACATAGTTGGATTGCATTGTAGACGATCGACTTGTCCTCGTCTAGCCATTTATACCAAACAAAACAAAAGACTGAGTCTTTCATCAACTTGGACCTTCGATGGTGCGAACGAGATCCGCTGCAAAGACAATCGAGTCGGCGACAATCAATAGGGGGAGGGGGATTCAAGTTGTACATCCGCCAGGAAACCAAGCCTCGCCTTCAAAACGTCATGGAGAGGGTACAGACTCGCAACCTCCCCAGAAAAGACGTCGAGGAAATCCAGTTGAATTGAATATCGATGTCTTGTTACTTGTACGAAATGCCCCTGACATGCATCTTCACTCTTTCTGACAAGGGGACAGATTATCGCATACAGCGAACCCATGGACGTCCTGAACTTGGCCCGCACATGCCAATTCCTTTGAGGTATTTTGATGGACAAATCTTCCGCGTTCATATGGAAGAGCGCCCGCCACCAAGTCGAGGGCCTCCCTGATTGAGTTTCAACAGCTTGCTTGCGAATGCATAGAGTGGAAGCGTGATGTAGATTCAAAACGTAAAGCCGACATGAGAGTGCGTCAGGAAGAGCGAGCCAAGAGGTAAGACCAAGAAGATGGTTGGTTTTATTCTGTGCTGGGAATCGCATTTTTTAAACGTCTTGGGCAACTCGGATACTCGCTCCGAGATTAACCACTTTGGACGCCTTTGCATCCAGCAATCCTATAAATTCATGTTTAGGAGATCTGCGCGTTTCACGGACAAAAGGTTGGTGTTCCGAATGACCCAACTTGAACCGAGCTGACCGTTCAAATCGGGATAGAATGGGACCAGATTTGGCCCGGGTGGGTCGAGATTATGCAACCCTTTGCAAAACGAACGCATGATAGAGGAGTCCTAAACTGTCCGGTTACACTGGTTTTTGGTGTGAATTCCGCACTAGCATCTGAAAATATTGCTAAACATCTCCTTCAGATGACTTATGTGGAATCTTTCATAGTGTCTTAATCGCGAGTATTTGAAAAGCAGACTGTCTTTTTTATTATACTATATCATGATGGTACTTTGTACCAAGCATTGCCAGTGCGCAAGGTCTTGATCACTCTTGGTACTTTGGTGCCTGAGACTCGATTACGCCTGCGAATTTGACTCAGACGTTCCGTTCAAGTTGCCAGTCACGTCGGGTCCTGCGGCCATACTTCCACGCACAAGCTAACCCTCCTCGACAGTTCACCACGAACTCCGTACGTATTTCTTCATTAGTTTGTTGACTTTGCACACGTCGCGCAGGACTCAGGATACGCGTATGAACACGCCTGGGCATTCAGCACTTTCGTTTATCATGGTTTGTCGGGCCACTTGCTCGTTCCTCAAACGTGCCAGCACCTAGTGTCAGGCTCGCTAGATATCGCGGCAGAGACACAAATACAGACCCGTTAATCAACTAGAGGAGACAGCGTAGCACGGAGGAGGGGCGGTACAGTACCTAGAAGAGACGAGCACAACGCTAGAAGAAAAAAAAAGGAAGCGGACAAAGCAATACTCAAGGAATGCACGGACCAGACTCGCGACACCATGACAAGGAGGCGGTGTACTTGTTGTGCTCTTCGATTCCATCTGGGTGCTTACCTCTGCTGCATTCGTGACCTCCGCGCTCTCTTTGCTACCTAGCAGCTCCCACCCTGTGATTCGCGTCATGCCGTTATTCACGAACTATACATATTCAGATATGTGGGCTTGTGGTGTCCTTGGCTCATGAGTGCGTTCCGGTTTGGATCTTTCTCTTCGGGTTCATAATGTGGGGTACGCTCATGGCCGTCATTCTGCATAGCTCACGCCCGCGGGGATACTGTATTACATCGTGCTCGTCGCATTCCTGCCGCTCCATTTGTTTATCACAACTATACAGGTTACGTCCGGTTTTGTACAGCCGTGGAACGTCGTCTGGGGTGGCGCGACCGGGGAATTTCACCCTTGATATATGTCCAACGCGCGTATTTGGAACCTCGGGTCCCTTTGGTACTGTGTGTCGAACATCCCTAATTTTATTCTCGCGCGGCCGGTTTTGTTGATCGTTTATACGAGGTACGCTGTCTGCCTCTCTAGTCCCCATCCGTTCAACAAGGACAACGATGGCGTGTTGTGCACCTGACGCCTTATCGTGCGCCCTCACTCGACGTCCATCCCCACCTGTCGACCAGGATGATGACGATGTGTACCACGCCATACGCCGTACTGATATATAGGGAGTGTCAAATTGCGCAGCGGTTGTAACATGTGGGTAGATACCGGTAGGATCAAAACGCAGCGTGCTAAGTAAAGACGTGGCTGCGCAAGACTACAGACAAAGACCACGATGGGATCAAAAACAACGGCGGACTTAAAGTGCTGATCTAGCATCATACTAATTGATTTTTGGTGGACTAATCCAGGGGGCGTCAAAAATTCGCGATGCCGGATTCAGGGGGGTGCAACGTACTGAGCGAAAACGGTCCAGGGGGCTGAGCAAAACCGCACAGCATGGTAAGTATAAGAAATTGCAGCGGACTAAAAGTGCTATCTAGCGTCATAGCCGGTGGACTAACCCTGTAGCGAGTGCTGTGGCAAATTTCATAAATTTGATGGACGACAAAGTAAGCCGACGGTATGAGATAACACTTGCAGAATGATCAAGCGTGGCGCAGCATCAGCATGCACATGCCGTCATCGTTGAAACGTTGACGCACCGATCTCGCAGACTCTCATTTTCTCGCATTTGCCTAAAATTGATATGCACGTTTGTCGTGAAATTTCGGATTGGACGTACATCGAGGTAAGTCGCCGTCAACTCGGTTTCATCTCTTGGCCCTCCTCCTGTCAGGCAGATCTATTCGCCACTGGCAATTTGCCAATCATTCGTATTCCCCCTTCTTCCATCTCTAACCCATAGCGGGTCTGTCATCATCGTGCATGCGACTCGCCAGTAAGTATGGTTGCAGGGTGCGTTGTTTTCCGACAGAGATTCCGTTTACATTCCATTGTCAATCGCAAAGCTCATGCTAGTGAATTTTCGGCACGGCTCTCTATTCTCTTCATGCTGCCGATCCATACACTTTCATCGACGTCGGTCAAGCGAGAGTGACCAGCGCAAGCTTCTTTCCGTTAGCACCGATGAGCTGGCGTCTTGCATCTCTGAGGTTACTGACGAGTCTCCTTGGATGTCATGGTTTCTCAAACCAGAAGCACCCATTTGAGACTGGATTAGCCATTCGCCCGACGAGACGAAGAGAGTCTAATGAGGTGATCCATCTCCCGTGAGTTCCGTCTGCCATGCAAATTTAATTGTAATGAATCTTGGATTGCTTTCTAATACGCCATCGATGACCGATGATCTTCGTATACCCGTATATACGCTCAACCGAAATTCCACACCGACGAAGCTCTTGTAAATTCATTCTCGGGAGTCCACGTGCTTGCGATCAAGGTAGGTGAATGATACCATCGAAGTCGGGGACGTGGCGCCGCTACGGCATGTCAGTTCTTGGTATGTCTTTTTCCATTTCTCGATCGACGACGAATAAGTTAAAATCCACCTATAAACGTTGGGGGGTATTCCCCGATCTATTCTCTGGGATCGTCAGCATAAAAAGCTGCCCACTTTTTCCTTACTTCTTTCTAAACAGAACTACCGTGGTCTTATATGGGTACTCAAAAATGCCCTCGCTCTTGTCAATCCAAACCTTTCCGTCGCCCTTGGCCACAATGGCCTTGATATCCTCAGAGACACACCCCTTCTCGTCAGGCGGAAGTATGGAGATGTAGCTCTTACTTAGCGCACGGTTGACACAGATTTCGTCCGATGCAGGAAGGGCATACACCCATTCCTTTTCTTCGTGGGGTTTGAAGTTCTTGATGTAGCTTTCTGTAGAAAAGGCCTGACGCCAAAGACCCAAACGGAATTGGGGCGAGCCTCCTTCATGGACCTCTATGCGATCGCGCAGCTGAGCTACCCATCCAGCCCTATCTCTAATTGGTCGTCTGATCAGGTGATCATCATATGGGATGATAATTTGATCACCTGTCTTCCAAGTTCCAAATAAGGGCGACGGCGCCATTCGGTTTGAGAATCCGACAGAACTCTGCACATGCCTTGTCGTAATCCGGACACCAGTGGAAAGCCTGAGGAAGACGATTAAAGGAAGTAGAAGGGTCATATGGCGTAGAGCACCTGTGCGATGATAATGAGATCCGCCGAGGCATCTTCGACTGTTGGAACACTATCGAATGTTCCTTCGTTGATGGATACAGACGCGTGATTGACTCTTTGTTTGAACACTTCTCGCATTCCAGCACTGGGCTCGATTGCCTTCAAGGAACCTATCCTGATGTCATTGTCGTCACCTGCCAGCAAGGCACGCGTGAAGAGTCCTGTTCCTGCACCGATCCTGGTGGGTGCTTAGTCAAAACCCTGGCTGCGGGAGGGTCTTACTCGATGATGCTTAACGGGGCTGCGGTACGAACAGCACGCGTGATGAAGCTAACGCTGTCCTGTGGATACGAGGGTCGTGCACTGTGTGCCACGTCAGCATCGAGCGCGCAAGTCGACGACGATGGATCGATACTTGTCATACAAGTCGTTTCCTGCGCCAAAGCCGGACTGGGCGAGGGTATGTACGGTTGTGGACATGAAGGAGGAATGGCGGTGGGGGATCATTGAATCAGACAAGCGCGGGAATGAACGCCGTGACGAAAACGGCAGCCACTGCCACGGACAGTCGAGCACTAATTAGATATAACGCTCTCGTCTCAACCGATACCCCTCCAATGGATGTCCTCCTCGAGACTTCTCCCGGCGTGTTCTCCACCCTCGCCTTCACAGACTCCGTACTCACCCTCCGTGCCGCCAATACCCCCAGGCAGCCCGCCTTTCTCTTTTCAACATGCGCGTACTCTAATTCGCAAGTCCCCGTTCACGACGTCATCGCTGCTACACTCTCCGGCTCTCTTCTCGAGCTGTCCTTTCTGGAGCGCGCTGGAAAGCACCGTCTTCGTATGAAGCAGGTTCGCGGCCAGGTGTCCGAGAACGACATTGGCTTGGCCACGGAATGGTGCAATTCGCTTACCCAGGTTGCATACAAAGGTTCGTCGTCTTCCAATTCGCTTCCCCAACCCTTATCCCTCCTTCAAGGCGCCAATCCTTCCAAGACCTTGAAGGTCCTCATTAATCCCCATGGCGGCCCTGTAGGTTTCCTGGGTTCCATGAATTCCCATCATATGACGCTTTCCAGGGCAAAGCGCGCCAGATATTTGCAAAACAGGTAGAGCCGATATTACGAGCCGCTGGGTGCACCCTCGACGTTACCCGTCCGTCCACTCCATTCATATCTCATCCCCGTCCCTACTGATACGTGTCACAGTCACTACAAGAGCTGGCCATGCCATCGAAATCGCACAAAACTTGGAACTCACGTATGATGCATTAGTTGTCGTTTCCGGAGATGGTCTCGTCCACGAGGTCTTGAATGGTCTTGCAAAGCATGCCTCGCCCGAGAAGGCTTTCTGCATGCCCATCGCCCCAATACCCGCAGGCTCTGGGAACGGTCTTTCATTAAACATTTTGGGTATTCGTGATGGACTAGATCCTTGTGCGGCTGCTCTCAACGTCCTCAAAGGCATGCGCACCTCGTCTTGCAAGACGCCAACCCATGTCTAATCTCTTTCCAGGTCAACCGATGAAAGTCGACCTCTTTTCCTTCACCCAAGGCAATCAAAACCGTATATCATTCATGTCACAGACAGTTGGTCTCATGGCAGACCTCGATTTCGACACCGAGCACCTCAGATGGATGGGCGATGCTCGCTTCTTTTGGGGTTTCCTCCGTGGACGTAAGAACGTCCTATCCTTTTGCTCAAGACTATGACCTGATTTCCACTCAGTCGTATTGCACAAAACATGTAAGATGGAGTTGTCTATGAATGTCGTCGAACAGGACAAGTTGCAGATGTTCGATGCACTGCACGCCCGTCGAAAGAGTGCATCGAAAGGTGTACCTCCTGCCTTGCCCGCTTCCGACATTGTTCCAATTGATGACAAGCCAGGCGATGGCACGGACTCTGCAGAGAATTGGGTCAAGTTTGATAAGCCAATCTTGTGGATGTGTGCTGGCAAGGGTCCGTATGTTAGCCGGTACGCTCAGTCGAGAGTCTACATCCCCGACTGTTCGTTGATAATTACTCCTCAGGTCACTAATGCAATTTCCTGTTTCCCACCCCGACGATGGGTTGATTGACATTTCGATACAGGAAGTCGTACGTTTTTGTACTGAGACATCGTTCGTCGTCGATTGTTCACATGGTTGTCTTAGGTCGGTAGGAAATTCTTGCTTGACGGCATGGGGGGCGCAGAAATAGGTCGCTCCTACTGGTTCAGCTCTGTACGTGTACATGTCAACCATGCATGGGAAACGGTTGCTGATTCTGTTCAACAGAACCGATACTTTAAAGCCTCTGCGTACCGCGCTAAACCCCTCGTGGCTAGCAGCATGCTGATGGTCGACGGCGAAGCATTTCCATTTGAAGAGTTCGAGATCAAAGTTCTGCACCGTCTTGGGACGCTACTAAGCCCCAACCCATATTATGCATCAGACTTCCAGTTGATTGACACCAAGGGTACTTTGCGGGAAACAACGTGACCCGCACCCAGATGTCGATGTTAATTTATTTTTGGACTAGTATGAGCTGCCTTCGTTTTCCGTTGGCATGAGTACAAGTCGTTTGTACCCTAAATTCATCGTTCCCTGGGTTGTTGCTACGTCGTAATTGAAACTTGCAAGTGATTAATTTCTCCGTCTGCGTCAGTCTGATGGGGGACAAGGCTGGATCATTTCATTTTATAAAGTGTGACTGTGACCAACGCGTGACTACCGCGGTCTGTTGAATCACGTGATGTCCACTTCGTAAAGCGGACCTTGAAATGGGGTTCGTGCCCATTCATAAAGCTGAGGTCATGCCTGTCGCGCTCATCGAAGCACTTTTCCCCCTACCACCACCACCCCGCCCCACCAAGGCTCACTCACAGATAATACTTCTGGTACGTGCGCACCCTGGTTGATGTCTTGAACGGCGCTCATGTTTCATTTTTACAGTTCCATACTTTGTACAGTTTGTAAATTCACAAATGGCACCTAAAGTAAGTTGATTTATACTTATCGCTTATCGCGTGCTTATTGAGGATCACAGCCAGCATCCACTGCAGGCAAAGCTCCAGCCTCCACCGCCTCCAAGGCGCCCGCCAAGGCTGATGCAGGTGCAAAGGCTGCAAAGAAGACTGCCAGCAAGTCGCAACCGGCTGCTGACGGTGAAAAGAAGAAGCGCCGAAAGATCCGAAAGGAGACCTACAGCTCTTACATCTACAAGGGTGAGTGGCTACTAGAGCTACCTGTCATCTCTTGTCGCTCACTGGTTCCGATACACAGTCTTGAAGCAAGTCCACCCTGATACGGGTATCTCGAACAAGGCCATGGCCATCTTGAACTCGTTTGTGAATGACATCTTTGAGCGGATCGCCACTGAGGCATCAAGTATGTGTCGTTTTTTTTCGGATATGACCCTGTTCTTATCGAACATCGCAGAACTTGCTGCATACTCCAAGAAATCCACCATTTCGTCTCGCGAGATCCAAACTTCTGTACGTTTGATTCTTCCCGGTGAGCTCGCCAAGCACGCCATCTCTGAGGGTACCAAGTCTGTCACAAGTAAGCATTTGTGCCTATTCATCATTTGACGTGGCACTCACGTGTTATTCAGAGTTCTCTACTGGTTCCAAGTAAATCTTATATATCTTGTATCGCTATGTCGTTATTGTACTCCGCGTTTATTTGAGATCCCTTTCCTTCCCTTTTGAGCGCATTGGTGGGATCATTCATTCATCGTCTTGGTTGATTGTTGAGATGTTGGTTTCCTTTTTTTTTTTCTTTATGGTTGGGAAAATATCTATGGGAGATGGTTACCAACTTGACATGGGGCGTCTGTTAATTGTCCCTTGTGCCCCGCAACGCGCCAATGGTATTCCCATGTCTCTCACACTTGCCTGTACCTGCACATGTTCTACTTCTCACATTGTATTATTAAATCACCTAGCAACACCAAAAACGAGGAAGATCTACTGTACTCAGTCCTAACCACCGCATAGTCCGGGTAAAACAACCAAGAAGGAGTGAAACTAAGCACGCAACAGTTAGAGGGCATCAGTAAAAAAAAAGGAACGGGCAGGGGCAGCGACTAGCGTTGGATAAAATGACCCAAGTCCTAAACGAGCGGTCGGAGCAAAAACAGCAAAAAATCCAAAGCAGAGAGAGATGTATATGATCTACTAGTATGTGTGTACGATGAAATGCAAGACGAGTTCATATCGAGCGTGGGGAAATGTTGAGACATGTCATGGTCGGGCTGTACAGAGAGAGCGTCAGATCAACCAAACCACACACAACGGCCGCACAGACAACGCACCGAGCTGTTCCTTGCGGTAAAACCACAGATATCCGAGCACAATCAAAATCTGGCAAAGCAGCGCGATCCAAAACAAGGGTGCAGCCATCGGACTGCCCGAAAGCCCCTGCGAGAAATCCCAGGTGCCAATGTTGGGAAACACGGAACTGGGTCCAATGGCGTTGGGTGCTGTCGCGCGCGCAACCATTACACAGGTCGCACCGATCGTTTGAGCGAGGATGAGCGTTACGCAGACGTGCAGACGGGAAAGGGTCTAGCGGGGCGTGAGTAAGCTGTGTTGTCTAGGAGCAGGGGTTTGCTTACCTGGAGTAGAATTAATCCAAGGCCGACACCTTGGACGGCGGCCAAGACACCCAGCCAGAGCCACAATGAGAGACCAAGATAAGGACCCGCAGCTCCCGCCCAAGGAATGTACAATGCGAGCGACGACGTTCCCCACAATGTCTGTCCAAATATCAACGTACGTTCGTACGCACCACGGATGGCCACATACCTGACACCAAAGTGGAGCACCCAAACCAACAGCAAACACGGGAAGAATCCATGTATGCGTTTTGCTCAAGTGCGTCAACACCCACAACATCAACGCCCAGACCCCGATAAAGAATGTAACGACAAGCAACAGAATGCGCCACTTTGGAATCGGCACGTTCCAGAGGAAACCCCAATTTCGACCATACGGTCCGCTCAGCCAATAATCGCGAAGTACTTCTGATGCCAAGAACCTGTTCAAACAGCATCGTTAATACACGCCGTGGATCGACCACGAGACACATACCACAAGACCAACTTTCTCCGGAACAGCGCCCTGAAAAAGTTGGGCACCTTGGGCGGCGTCTGACGGTAGTAATCCGGAAGACCATAGAGCATCAGGTATCCAAAGAGGAACGACATCAACGACAAGGGCCAGAGGATAAACACGATCCACCAAGGCGAAAGATTGTTCGGTCCAACCTGGTTGAGCGTGCCTCCCCAATACCACAAGGCTGCGATCCAAATTTGCTGTGAACCTTGTACGATGCACGCACGTAGCGTCCAAACTTCGGTGGCAGCGCCCTATGAAACATGTCAAACACCATGTCAGAAGGATGAAAACAGATACGCACGGCTTCCTCTCCAAAATTCAATCCGAAAAAGGCGAATGCAGCAGAAGACGAAACGGCATAAGACCAAGTAGCGATATCCGAGATGGCAGTGTGAGATTTCATAAGCGAAGGAGACAATGGGGGGATGCCAATCAAGAAGAAAGCCAGACCAAAGAAGAACCAGGGTCCCGAAAGCACGTAGACGGACGGTTTCCACCAAAACAAGACGGTCCATATGCCCGTGGAAAGCAAGAACACACCACCAAGAACGTAAAGTTGAAGATCATCCTGGTAATTTTGCCCCGTGAGCAACGTTATTTGGTAACTGTTGGCAGCCATCATCTGTGATGGACGTGAGGGTCTAAAGACGATCGAGAGACAGGAAGACATGCCTGGCCAAGAGCAATAATTATAGTATACAAAGGCCAACCTAAAATCTTGCGGGCCATCGCGATCTGCACTCTATTCATGATAACAATGTCGCCCTCATATGGCAACATGGCACTCCCTTCAGTAAACGGATGCGTGCTCGGCGTGCCCGGGGCTATACACCACATGAGCTTCCTCCCAAAAGTGTTAAAAGTTAACACGCACTAAGTGGTCGGTCATCCGCCATCGACAACGTCCCATGCGAACTCCACACCGAGTCTCGGTGCGAGGATATATAACTCGCAGCGCTCGACAACTTGTCCTTGCGCACCCTGTCAAAGTACGCTTCCTCGGACTTGACCAAGAATCTCTCAATCGACAACTCTCCCTTGGAATTTTCGGAACTCAACGTTTGCAACTTTTGTACAAATTCTTGGGCGACGCCACCGTCGGCATCGGTAAACTGGGAATCAACATTAGTGTCAGATACACATGCTTACACGACCAACGCACCGAGGCAAATGTCTTGTTGAGCGGTGAATGCGTCTTTTCCTCTGCAATCGACCCAATCGACTCGCTCGACGCCCTCCGAGACTGTAGTCCAAACGGTCTATGAGGAGGCGTTTCCACCTGAAGGAACGGATCAGGCACGTTCCGCTGCTCTTGCGCGATCACTTTGTTCGCCTTTTCCAGGAAATCATCAAACTCTTGTCGGCCGCCCGGCATCGTCACCACGCTCTTTCGCGAGAGATAGTCGTCGTCAGATTGGTCCGAATGCATCGAGGACGACCCAGGGCCTGTGTTCAGACGAGGTGGTGCAACGAGGAAAGTCTCGTCATTCGGCGTCGACGTCTGTGATTGCGTAGGCGAAATCGGTCGATGTCTTGGTGATGACATGAGGCTCGAAGACGCGTCCCAGTCAGGCTGCGTAGGAAGTCCTTCGTGAACAGGATTCCAATCGTCCGTGTCGTCCATCATTTGGGTCGCCACGATACCGCAATCTGACTCTCGCCACGCATCCGGCCCTGCCATTCGACGATTCGTCTGAATACTTCGGCGATGCATGTCTTCCATTCGTTGACGCCATTCGACGACCGGGAACCGTTGGACCGCAGAACGCGCACGTAGAATCGCACGTTCTTCCTGCGACGACTTGAGCGCCAATTTGATTGTCTTGGACAATTGGGACAGCATGTGTGACGTCGACATTGATTCGACGGGGAACCACTGCGAGGACTGTGAGCACGTGCAAGTAACCTCCATCGCATATACGCACCCATCCTGGCATCAAACCGAGACCTCCGAGTCGACTACCCACACCCAAGGCACCCTTTCTCCCAAATTCGACGGCGACCAATCCAAACGGCTCATCACGAGAAGGAATCAACGCGAAATCAGCACCACTGAACAGATATGGGGGCAATGCTGTAAATTCGGGCTTGGAGAACACGCGATCCGGGTACATCTCCATCAAACGTGCCAATTTCTCGGCAGCGAAACGGCCATACAAATCAATGACGGGTCCAACACAAACGAGCTGAATCGTAGGACGCTTTTCCAACCTGAAAGATCCTCGTGTGAGCCTTTATTATGACAGTGTGGGGCTAAACGTACAGCGATGGCATGACGTCGGCAATGAGGTCGACACCCTTTTGTTTCGACCATCGACCGACAAACACGAACAAGTCTGCATTCGGATCTTGCTTGATACCTGCCCATTCTTGTGCCTGTCGTTTCAACTCTGGTCGTTGTGCTTCCGCATCCTGGTCCACCTTGATGTCGCGCATCGACACTGGATTCTCATCCAATGCGGCGATATCCGTAGGATCGGGATTTGGCAACGAATCGACGTGCTTGAGCGTCCACAGCGCAGGATAACGTGCCCAACTGCGTTTTCCGTACTTGTCCGAGACACCAGCGACACCCACACTCTTTTGGTGGACGCTGACATACGAGGCGGCAGCGTGTAGGAGGTTAAACGTGTTCCCGAATTGAACGTATTTCGTGCAGTGCTCCTTACTGATATTGAACGCCGAACAGACTTCCTTCATTTCTTCCTTTGTACGAAGGGGCCACAAGCCTTGGAACTCGGCATTGTGCAAGGAAAGACAGACTGGGATGACTTTAGGCAAAAGGTAGATGGGAGCGAGCGCGCCGTGGTAGTCGTTGATGTGGTAAATATCGACGAGGGGGAACCTGCGAATGGTAGCTGCCACCGCCTGATTCCACGTGGAATAAAAGATGGCCGAACTAAGATCGTCCATGCGGGCGGGGTATGGGTCAGACTTGGACTGCGCGCGGAAAACGGGACTGTCGAGAAGAACGTAGGTGATGTTGTCGAGGATGTGTGTTTCTACTTCGATGAGGTAAGGCTCGCCAAAGATGATGACCTCGATAGGTTCGGCAGGATCGCCAGCAGGATAGTCAATGTCCTTGACCTTGGGGATGACCCAGATGAGATCCACGTCCGTCATGGCTTTGCCCATGAGGGACGACATGACACCCAACCCGCCAATCTTGACCTTGAGTTTCCAATCAAATATTTCGTACTCAAGGGTTGAGATGAGCACTTTGCGACGCTTGTCCTTGACCTCTGGCCATCCAATGATCTCGACGGGATGTTTGTGACCAAAGATCTTCTCCGTAAAGGGTGTACTATCCTTGAAATCCGCTGCAGACTTGTTGCTGAGACTCCCGATGATAGGAAGGTATTTGCTAGCACCCTTGGGTTGGACACCATAACGGTTGTGACGAATACCATAAAAGGACCACATGAAGATGAACACGGCAAGTGTGGCAGTGATGAGCGGGATGCCCAACAAGAGTGCATACACGACGGCAGCCACCCAGGCTTGACCACGGGGTTGCAACGACCACTTGAGTTTCTGATCGTCAATGACCAACGTCCAAGAGAGGGATGGATATGGCGGAGCCGACATGTTGAGAAAATTGGATGCAATCGTGTTTGGTGGAAGGCGGTCCATGACGCCATCACCATCGACGTCACCGTAGTAATAATCGTCGTATCCCCACACGTTGATCTGAACGTACGTCGGCCAAGTTGCCATGATTTCGAGCTCCCAAGTGCTATCACCGGCCTGGTTCATAACGGCCGAGATACCCGAGTCTAGGCCCCAATTGTTAAACGGACCGCGGGCAAGGAATTGGGGAA
>JBBPLF010000526.1:0-22741 GCA_038089615.1 Aureoboletus auriporus
TATTACTAAACATTCTTTGGAATTCCTTCGCATTCTATTGCTTAGTAATTCCCCTTTTCTTTTCCTATATAAACCCTACGATACCAATGATGTACCTTACGCTTGACCTACCTGGAATAGCATCACCCTTGTACATCGTCTTTGATCCTTTGGATCCCTTGTCTCCCTCGTAGTCTTCGTCCTACTCTGAGTGGACGCTCCCTCGAACCTTCGTACCACCGACGACATTGTTGTCATCGGAAGAACCCCCTTGAACCCTTGAACCTTTGAACCCTTGACAGTGTTGTCATTGGGAAAACCCTTGAACCCTTGAACCATCTACGACGAACGTTCGTCCTAGACAGAACCCTTGAACCGACCAGGTCTACGTTCACCTCTACCCGAGTTGAGCGTAACAGTATGCGTCCACAATCTTGGACCATACCTCATCTTTCCAAACAGCTGGAACAATCTTGCAATTGACGTCTGTGTAGTGCAAACGGAGGCGTATGTCATAGCAAAGAATAAGGTGAAAAAGATCAGCAAAATCCAGGTGTTGGACCAAGTGTTGGAAATGAGCATCCCAGAAGTCGGCAATGCTGTTGTTATTGTCTCCAGGAAGGTAAAGACGGATTGCTTTGATAAGCCATGGGAAGGCATGAAGCCAATCAAGCGGGGAGATAAATGCTTCTTCTTTTAGGTTGAAATGAGAGGACGAGACAGAGAGTTGGCCTTCCTTGAAAAGAAGAGTATTTCCTGTATCCTCACGAGAGGAAAAAGTGGCGTTACCGATAGCATGGGTTGTAAGAGCGGTAAGCGGTATGTGTGTGGTCCAGTTTGCCTTTAAGGCGGAGATCACCTTGGGAGGAGTGGGAAGATTGTAGCTGTCGAGCTTGACTGACTTGGCAAGCCCAGGGAGTGAGCGATGTGCACTTGTGGAACCAGCAGCTGAAAAGGAGTAAGCATTGATCTGGCTCAGGGAGCACTATAAGAAGGATGTCAGATGATAATTTAAACTCAGAAGAGCTGAAGTGAGGCGTGTGTATGTGGTGAGGAGATAGGGCGAAGGTATAGAACAAAAAAAAAAAGGGGGGGGGGGCAAGGAAAGAATTAGGGAGTGTGAAAATGCGTAACAGCATCAATATGTAGGAATGTAAAACAGCATTGTAGGACGGGTATATGCATCAATAAGGAAAAGGTCGAAGGGGACCAAGGGAGATGGAGGGAAGGAACATACACAAAGGAGGTGGGGTAGAAGGCCTTGTAACTACCCTGGATGAAGGAGCCAGAACTGTGACCAGGGATGGATCAGGATCAGGAAGTTTGAGGATGTTGGAGAAGTCCACCCCAGGAGCTGCTTCAGTGAGTGCTTGCTGAAGAAACCGAACAGAGGATGGGTTATTGAGGTCATGGAACTTAGCAACCATGTCAAGGATAGACATTTTGTATGCCTGGATGTTTGAAGAGGGGGAAGCAGGGTGAGAGGGCAAGGCCTTGAGGCGCTCAATAACTGAGGTAAGCGGAGGAAGCCGAGCTGGGAGCTGGATCATAGGAATAGGAGATTTGTCTGGAGCCATTCCAAGCTGTGGGGAAGGCACTGCCACTGCTCGGCCTTTGCCTTTATTTGGTCTCTTCTTTGGGGGAGCGGAAGCAGAAGACCCCGCAGAACGAGGATGAGTAAGGTTGCAGGCAGGAGGGGGAGGAGTCAAGAGAGCACAGCTGGTGTTACCTTCTTCAGAAGGAGCCTCCAGGGTAACCCCCAGGACATTTTCGGCTAGGACTGCAGCCTGGGTGATGTCAACCCGATCAACAGGACCAGGTGAAGCAACCAAGATGGCATCTGGAGCACCCCCAGCTGGGGATGCCTTAGGGGAGAATGAGGACATGGGGGAAGAGGGAATGGCTTCATCCCAATGGAGGTGGCGACAGTCCTCCTGAGCCTCTATGGTGGTGGAGGGATCTGGATCAGCAGATGGATCACCCTCAGACGTCACAGGGGGATCTGCGGTGCGAGAACGGGCGGAACGGCGAGGTGGAGCCATGAATAGCCGAAGATCTAATCTACAAACGAAAGAAGACTAGTACGCGATCCAGCCGACGTCGTGGAGACGGGACAAAGAGCGCGTGCGGAGCACAGCGATCCGCACGAGACTTTGTAGTCCCTGACGTCGGAGCCCGAAAACCCGCCACCCTCGCCTTCGTACCTTCGGCGTGTTGGCTATCGTTCTGGTTCCGAGCTTCCGAGCTTCCGGGTTCTGGGTTCCGGGTTCTGTAGTTCCGGACATTATACTATATTGTTGAACAGTTATATGTACTTATTCAACATCCACACCGGGGACCTCGGTTTCCAGTGATGTCCTGGACCCCACCAAGCCTACTGGTGGCATGTCTGTTGAAGTTCAAAAAACTATCCTCTAGGTCCGAGTCACTGGCATGGGGTTTGTTGAAACGAGTTTTACACTGTCACCGGCATATTTATTCCCTCACACCGACGACTACTCATCCAACTTGAGTGAACTCTGCCAGGCGCTGGCCGCGCATGCTTCAGCTTCGCCGACCTCTCTGGGGTATCGTTGCGACTCGTACCCGCGACCGTGATGTCGAGCCGCTATCTGAATGATTTCAGTGTTTTAATCTCCATTCGTGCTCGCGCTCGTACAATTTCCAGCGATCGTATTGACAGCGTTCACGGACGGATCCCAAGGGTGGGCATTGGTGTCCTAGACGCAGCGGCGCTGCATACACCAATGTGGTCACTTCCCCGTGCCCGCCATCGATGGGCATATATGTATACGTACCCTGCGATGCCGATATCATGATATCACGTCTCTTAGTAGGTCATTTTTTCTTCCCTAGATCTGTGGTACGGTGTGTGCTAGCACCATTTTTGTGGAACTCCCTTGACTCGGCAGATCACCCGTTCCTGACAAACCTACAAGCCCATTCGTGCCCAATATAGCGTGTCAAGTCATACGTGACAAATGACCTCCGACGCACATCATGATCCAAACGCCGAAAACAAGGTGATGTGTATACCCTACGCGAACCCAAGACAGCTCCATAAACTTGTTGCTGAATCAACCGACTTCTGGCAACAACTCCCAATCCCCAAGTCATACTCGATACAACCAAATAGACTATGCACATGTATGTAGCACGACCATCGACAGAAAACATATTGAAGGAAGCCCGTAGAAAAGAACAACCCATATGCCCGCACAATAAATTACAAATGAGGAATATAATTGGTCCATGGAATGGCTTCGTACGCAGAAGATGGTAAAGAGCGAAGGCTAGCAAGCATAACAACAGCCAACAATACCCGGCACGTAAACGCAATCGTGGACATTAAACGCACACAACCGTCTGCAAACAATTTGGAAAATCTGTCACCTATGATGGTATCAAAAGTAGATATTCTTCTTAGCACTGCATAGATGATGGGTGTTGCGGCCAAAGTGAGTGACGACACACGCCATGCGATCTTCTCGATCTCAGTGGGGAATTCGTAATTCCAAGCAATGGCGTGTGAGGCTCCAAATATCGACCAAGTGACACAGAGCAGAATGTTGGGGGAACGTGAGATCCCTTCAGGAAATAGAAGGTCATTCCAAGTTCTGGATGTCGTGATCGTCGAATTATCCTATCAACATGTAAGGCAAGGTCAAATTGTGCCGGCGAGCACAACAAGTACCCACCAGTAACTTTTCCGATTCATTGTCCCCCTCCGACATATTTTGGTTTTGGCAATTATTGACAAAACCACGCGTATAAAAAATATGTGGATATCCAGCACAACGTGGCTTTGTCCACCAAAAGAAAATGAGCGGGAACGTGAGGAGTGTCATGCAAACGGTGTCCAGCTCGACTAGGGTCACTGCAAGGTGATTGACAGGTCGGACAACGACTTGGAGAGTGAACCAAGACAGCTGAAGAATGAGTATCCCTTTGGTTAGAGCATCGGAGGTGCTCTTGTCTTTGATCTCAGCTTCTGTGATCACTGGGTTCACTAATTCCCCCGCCTGCACAAGCGATAGGAAATCGTCCATCTTAATCTCTTTGATCCCTGTATCGTCACAAACCGCAAAGCCACCATTGAGCACAAAGTGACTGTGGGTCATTGTCCACCACGTATACCCAAGCTCTAGAGAAAAGTGTGATTACTATACCAGCCAGTTCGGTCGATATAGAAAACAGAAAACACACCATGTACACGTTTCGTCATTTCCTTGACTTTGAGCCATTCAGAAAACGCGAACGCAATCATGAACTCGGGATAGCCGAAAGCGAAAACGATCAGATACAACCAGTACAGCAAGACATTGATCCGTCTGTAGTGAGGTAAAGGGACTGCGGGATGAATTGCATACCAGACGCAGATGAATAAAGTCGCGCCACAGCTAGTCAACAAGCTCCAGAGTGTGCGGTGGTCGTAGGATGTCGCATTAGAAGACCCAACAATGGTTATATCTGCCTGTTTTGCTCGAGAAAGCTGGAGGAAACACAGGAAGGAGAACAGGCGGAGATGCATATTGAATGGAAGAAAGTCCAAGTTGTCGAGGGCGCTGACCAGTGCTGGCAGGCCACCTATACGTGATAGCCATCCCTGACTCCCAGGGTTTTGAGCCTGGTCCTTGTTGGCAGAAATTTGAAATTGATTCTGGTGCCTGTCAATGTGTGCCTGACGAATAATAAACCTACACAATACAAGACAGGTATTCGCCCGGGCCGGAATGGTAGCTTGGTAAAGTAGGATAACATCCCAAGTTGCATTAGTCATTCAGAGTATAATATTCGTATCTGCACTGACTCAAGTTTGGACGCGCACAGACTGATGGCAACGAGGTGCTTTATCTTCTCGAGCACAGAGGTGTTCCTAACCCCGCAGGTACTATGCAAGGGTCCGACCTCTTTATGTTCGGGGTCATCCGATCATTCTATCAACGGGCATCAAACTAGTAGAGTTGGAAAGTCAATTATACTCACCGCTGCGTGCACAGCGACATCTTTCCGGTTGTGTGATTGAGGGACAGGAATTGGTTCTCGAATCAGGCATACTCTGTGCATCGATAGCACGAGATGGAGTTTACCTAGGTCAATGCTCGAGATGTACGCAACATGGTTGCAGAAGGATAGCTTCATGTTGGGTATGAACATGAAATGTCAGAATGGAAGGTTGCTCCCTGAAAAAATCCTCCCTCGATTGAGCATACGAACGATTTCTTGCGTGTTGATAATGCAAGTTGAACCCAGGTGGAAGAAAGAACTATGGTATGTAGATCTATGAAATTATGTAAGTTGTGGATCCACACCAAGGTCAATATCAATACCAAGCTTGGCGCGCAATCGTTTAAGTTGTGATCAAGGTATCAACTCTAACAAATACCTCATCACTAGCTAGATTTACTATGTATGTGCATGTATCGTGACCGTCATGATACTCATACAAGTCCCGCGCAGTAAATAAGAGAAACAGGAAAAAGGCGGGTAATGACGATCAAAATAACACAACCAGCCAGGCTTTCCCTCCGGAAAGTCCGACGGATACTAGGACACAAACAAGGGGAGAGATATCATATATAAATAATGAAGAAAGAAAAAGAGTTCCTTCTCACTAGGTAAATGTGTGCAGCTCGGCGTCTCAGAACAATCCACCCGATCTCGACGTCGGCTGAACGAGTCTCACACCTGAGTATGCTTCCTCTTGCTCCTCCTCCACTGGCGACCGTTGATCCCACAAACTCTGCCGCTCCTCAGCGTCGTCGACCCCTCGGGGATAACGTCGCGTCCGCGACGCCGAGCTGCTCCTTCGATCACTTCGTTGCGTCGGTTCGCCATTCGCGTCCGAGGAAACGCTGGTATTCACGGGCGGACGGGCAGGTATGGGTACTGTTACAGAGGCAGGGGTTGCGTATACCGTTTGCTCGCTCCCCGAGCTCCCCATTGACGGGGAATACGCCGGGTCAGATAAATTTACATAGGACGGACTCTCGTTCCCTAGCAAAAATTTTGAAGGGGGAAATGCAGACGTGGAGGGCGTCGATGGCGTCCCGAATGGGTCTTGCTCGGCGCGGGTGCCATAAGCAGGCGCCGTCGGTGCGGGGGGTTCGTCGTTTGCGCGTCTGGGTATGGCGATAGATTGGACATTATAGGAGGTGTTGGGGGCGCTGCGAACATCCCCCGGAGGTGGGGGGAGGGGTGGTATAGTACCAGCAAGCGAGGGGGAGGCCGACCTAGGTGGGTATAGGAATGATGCTGGGGCTTTCGTATCGAGATTGACTGGGATGGATGTCCTACGGAGCGCGTGGACGGCCTGAGAGTTGTGATTCCCTGTGGGAGCATATGAATGCACTAAGTCCTGCGCCCCAAATTTGATTGCCTTCTGGCGTGGACTCGAAGTTAATGAATATTCCGACCCGAGGTCCATGGAGTCTGAGCGCGTGGAAGGCATGGGAGCATCATATAATGCATGCCGGGTAAGCCCATCATACGTGTGATCGGTATGTTGTAGAGAGGAGAACGGGAGGCCATCGTGGTTCCCGACCATGCCTCCGCCGGCTCCCATTCCTCGTCCACGTGCTGAGGTAGTGGACCGACTCGATTGACTGACTTGTCGTGCACTCCGCGCGCGCATGATGCTTCCGATGGTTGCAAACGAGCCGCGGAGGGCCCCCATCCCTGGTTCCTCCAGACCTGCCAGCTCTTTTTCGTCAGCATCGGTATCGAGGTCGATCGTTGCCGGCTTGTCTGTGTGGGCACGTGCGGCCTGAAGTAACATTGTGGAGCGCCGGTCGAGTGAAGTGAACTTTACGGGATCAATCTTGGACATTTGAAGGATGGTGATCCCGACACAAATAGTCAAGAACGCGAGTACCAAAGTGATAATTTGTGAGGCTGGGGCGGATAGACCCCTGTAGAGAACCTGAATGACGAGGATGAGGCTTTCCGGACACTCGGAACATGAATACGTACAATCGTCGTGACCATTGAACAAAAGGAAACTTGACGAGAGGTAAGCGTGATCATCGAGTGTAGAGTCAACGAGGACTTACATAAGACATAGTATGTCGGGGTTACTTGTGCGAAACAAGTCAGGGTCACAGAAAGGAGCCGAGGAGATGGAACGTACCCA
The DNA here is from genome assembly GCA_038089615.1 of Aureoboletus auriporus. Lineage (NCBI taxonomy): Eukaryota > Fungi > Basidiomycota > Agaricomycetes > Boletales > Boletaceae > Aureoboletus > Aureoboletus auriporus. The sequence goes on from JBBPLF010000526.1 coordinate 7,112, forward strand.
TAGCTGTGCGAAGGCTATGAGTGAGCATATATGGTGATAAACGAACATTGGACGCGAACCGGTGTTGAATAGTGCAAGGGCGATGTTCAAGTAGTATACTTCTGTCACTGTGCAGTGTCAAGGGCTGAATGGGTGTGTAAAACAGAGACGCGCACCCAGTGTCACAAGCACGAAACCGATCAAGAAGAATATGAACCAGTTATTAAACTACACGTGGCATGAGAGTGGTATCATGTGGAAGATGTGATTGACACACCTGATTTTGGCCCATCGCGGTGGTAACGATGGCAGATCCGAGACCGGTCGTGACGCTGACGCTGATGCCACCGATTGTGCTGCAAACGGTGATGTACCAAATCATGTTGTTCTTACCATACCTTGTGGGAGGGGTGAGGGAAGGAGTGGGAGAGGAGGGAGGACGAACTTTGGACCGAAATGTATCATGATGCTGAGTGCGATGAGTATGAGTACACAAATGTAGGAGAGAAATCCAGGAGCGATGAATAATAGTTTGAATTGGGATATCTGGGAAGGTGTTTGTTCTTGTGGGCCTAGAACGGAAATAAGAGATGGGAGGGGGGGGATGAATTGGGCAAGGAACATGCCATTGAGAGCGATGATGACAGAGCCAATCTGGACGCCAATGAGATGGGATGGAGGAGTAGGAAGGGGGGCGTACAATACAAAGGGAACAGCCAAGCCAACCAAAGAAAGTGAGTCTCTCTTTGAGAATTATGGAGGACAACATGGCGCTGATTACAACAGAGAGTGCGCCCATGGGTGTCTTGAAAAGCAGGGTTAGACGAGATTGAAATGGAGCGAGTAAAAGGTACAGACCACGACGAGAGCCTCGACGAAGGAATAGGCTGGGAAGGATGAGAGGGCGCTAAGACGGGGCGCTAAGAGACGTACCGGCAAAATTACAGATTTCGCCGAGAATCATCACTGGAACGGATGAGAAGAGAACAAAAGGGAGGGCAATAGCCATACTTATCATGCCGGTCCACCATAATGGCTATTGGAGGTCAGGATATACAAATAGGGGGAGGGAATGGACGTACTGATTTGAGGTAGGCGACGCCCTCGCCTGCAGTGTGCCCGGCCTGCGAGCGCAAGAGGCCCTTTTTCTTGAATACGAAGCTCGAGCCGATGAGGAGACCGCTGACGACGGCGAGGATGATGCCGATGACCTGTGAGGGTGTGAGATCGTGCTGTGAGGGATGGAGCGTCGTGTACCTTGAGACTGGAGGGTAGTTTTATGGTAGTGCTGGCGGTGGACGAGGACGCTCTCGGAGCGAGTGGTTGCATGGTTGAGAGTGGTTACGCGCAGTCAAGACCATAATTGGCAAGTGACCGGGCCGTGAAAAAAAACGAGCGGTCGATCGACGATGGTCATCATGGACGAATTCACACTGACATCGACGGACGACCTTCCCGATGCCCCGCCCCGCCCGCTCCAGCCGTATCCGGACATGCTCGCCCCGGACGTCGTCGCGCACGGACGCAATCCGATTCCGGACATTTCACCCTGGTCAGAACCTTCGGTATGTTACATCATGCATCCATTACACGTTCACAACTTCTTCATACCCACGCCGATTCTCAGCCCCCACGCCGTACGATGGCCTTTCACTACAAGCCGTTCCGCCCGTCCACCTCCTCTGCGCCCTCCTTTCGCTCGCGCACCAGCGACGCCAGCAGCGACACCTATGCACCCTCCGTCTCTGACATGTCCATCGCCAAAGGAAAGGGCTCACTCAACTTTTTCAGTAGCATCATGATGAAAAAGCGCTCCCGTTTGAAGCTCACCTCCTCCGACTCCATCAACGACTCCCTCTCCGTCCTCCCCGCCCTTACACCGACCCCCTCCCAGCTCTCCCTAAACACCTACATGGCTCCCCACCACCGCGAACCAATCCCGGACCCGCCCCCGCTCAAGAAGGACAAGGACAGAGTCCGCAAGGGTTCCCGTCTCAACAAACCACAGCCACCACTCCCCTCTACCGGCGAACCCCTCCTCACCATCGACACCGACTTTTCGCACATTGAGGACTTTATCGACACCAGCGCCGTCTCAGGAACACTCGCCAGTCGTCCCAGCGCTTCCTCTGGCGGATTCGACCCATCCACCTTTCCCCCCTCCGGTTTCTCGCCCCCCTCTCCTGCCCGAACCATGTTCACGGATCCTTTCCACCCCTCTTCCGTTCCCTCTAAGCGCAGACACAGACTCGATCGCAGGATCTCCCCAAAGTCCATCGTACAGTCATACGATCCCGATGTCGACTGGACCGCGCCAGAAAGCTGGGAAATCGAAAAAGAAGGCACTGATGCAGCCGCCGATGCCGCAACATCTGGTTCGGAAGAAAGCATTGTCCCCGACAATTCACGAACACCCGATGACATTTCCTTTGTCTCCGAAGTCAGTTCCAGGGAGCGCACCCGCAGAAAAACTCACCACGCCCACAAGCCAACTTCCTCCGCAAGCTCAAGCAAATTCGTACTCGTGCGCATATATCGTGCCAACGGCTCCTATCATGTCGCACAGATCCCCCCTCATGCCACCGTCGCCGATCTCACTCCCTCCCTCAACGCAAAGGTACTCCGTGATCACGAACGAGAGACACATAAACTGTATCTCAAGGAACGAGGAAGAGGTGTGTACCCATTCTCTTGACATCGTCTTCACTTCATCCCCTGTCCAGAACGCATATTGGCTCCCACCGAGCGCCCCGCTGCAATCACCCGTCGCCGTTTAGAACAAGCAGGTTACGATCAACTCGACAGCCTCGACTATCTCGCCGCTGAAGACATGACCTTTCTTCTCAAATTCGTGTACAAAAGCCAGCTGCTTGGTCCAACAGTAGGTTTCCTCATCACCATCATCCATCCGCTGATCGTTTCCAGGTGGACGAACTCAACTTTGACGACTTTGAATGTGTAGATCTCACTGGCTGCGGCCTGCCCACTATACCCATCGTCTTTCACAAAAATGCAGCATCAATCACATACCTAAACCTTTCTCGAAATCCAATGGTGGAGATACCCCTCGACTTTATTCAATCCTGTACCGCCTTACGCGATCTCTACCTCTCTAACATGGCGATGAAAAAAGTACCGCAAAGTGTTCGGCATTCATCAAGCCTACAGCGCCTCGATCTCTCATGTAACCGCATAGTAGACCTTGATGACGCTGGGCTCGACCGTATACTCGAATTAAGCGTCCTAAAACTACAAAATAATCGCATGGAACAACTCCCTTGGTACTTCCCCCGCCTAAGGATGCTCAAGACCTTGAACATCTCCAATAATAAATTTAGCCGCCTCCCTTCCGTCATATGCGAGATGCCCGCACTTCGCGACCTCGATATATCATTTAACATGATCACAGAACTCCCAGAAGAGATCGGCCGCTTGACTGCGCTTGAACAGCTTGTTTTCGTCGGAAACCAAGTATCCAAACTCCCCGAACAGTGCTGCCAGCTTGTCAACCTCCAAGTCCTCGACTGTCGACGAAATTGCATCGCCGACCTTTCCTTTGCGTATACACTATCGCGCTTAAAGCAACTTCGGGCTGACCACAACATGATACACGCATTGGACCTCTCTCATGTATCACATAGTACGACCATCCTCGACGTATCGTTCAACGACATCACGCTACTCAAACTCGTCCCATCTCCTCAAACACCTTTTGCCCTCACCTCCCTTGACGTCTCCCACACAAAACTCTCCTCCCTCGACGACTTTGCACTATCACATCTTTCTGCCCTTCAACACCTCAAACTAGACCACAATTTGTTCCGAACGCTCCCTGACTGCCTCGGGGAACTCAGTCACCTCCTCACGCTCTCTTGCTCTGACAACCACCTCGATGCTCTGCCTGAAACCATTGGCTCGCTCCGACGACTCGAAATTCTCGACGCACATAACAATAGCCTCAGAAAGCTCCCCGTCTCTCTCTGGGATTGCCCGTCACTGGTCTTGATCAACGTCACCTCCAACCTAATTGATACGTGGCACGACCCACCCGACACATCGCTCTTTGCTTCCCCTGCCTCCGGCGTATGCCTCGAAGTTTCACCGACCCTACCAGGCGCACATGCACATTTGCAGCTTGCGAGAAAAGTGTCGAGCGCCACGGTACATATTTCATCCACCCGATCTTCACCTCCGCTTGCATATTCACTCGAGAAGCTGTATGTCGGCGAGAACAGACTCACAGACGATTGCCTCCCCCCGTTCATGATCCTAAAAGAACTCCATGTCCTCAACCTCTCCTTTAACGAAATACAAGAACTCCCTTCCTCTTTTCTTCGCAACCTTACAAAACTCGAGGAACTTTATCTCAGTGGCAATCAGCTGACTAGCATACCCACCGAGGATTTACCGAGGCTGACAAGGTTGAGCGTGTTGTTCCTTAACGGGAACAAATTGCAGACGCTACCCCAGGAATTAGGGAAAGTGCAGAGTTTGACAGTAATCGATGTGGGGAGCAACGTGTTGCGGTATAACATCAACAATTGGGAGTTTGATTGGAATTGGTAAATTATCCCCCGCAAGCATTGTCTCGCGGAAATGATCGACTAACGCTGTCGTGCGACAGGAATTTCAATCCAAATCTGAAATACCTCAACCTGTCGGGTAACAAGAGGCTCGAGATTAAGCCTGACCATCCTAGTGCGAGACATCTCTCAGATCGCGCAGACAGAGGTCGTGGTCTCCTCGCCGACTTTTCCGAGCTGACTTCGTTGCGCGTCCTTGGCCTCATGGACGTCACTACCACCTTCCTCCCCAACATACCCGAGGAAACCGAAGATCGACGCGTTCGAACGTCACTTTCCGAAGTGAACAAAATGTCGTACGGCATCGCAGACAACCTCGGGAGCACCGGCATCCTCACCATGTTTGATCTCGTTCAGCCCGAGTTTCGCGGACACATGGACGAGGCCGTGTTTGCCATGTTTGGACGATCAGATGCGGGCCCAAGCAACAACCATTTATCCAAGTATCTCCACGACAATTTCCTACCCCAGTTCAACTTGCACCTCGGTCAGATCGATCAATCAAAGAACGAGACGGTACTCGATGCCTTACGGCGGACCTTTTTGAGGCTAAACAAACAACTGCACGACACGCTCTACGCCGGGAATCCGTCCAACCGAAAAATGTCTCAGGTGAGCGCGTCGACAGTGGGCACGAGCTCGCTCGAGAGTTCGTATCGTGCCGGTGCCTCTGGGATCGTGATCTACTTTGTCGGGAAAACCATGTACATGGCCAATGCTGGCGACGCGCTCGCTGTGATCTCGATGCAGGGTTCTGCCGAGGTATTTTCGAGGAAACACGACCCGTTCGATCGGTGCGAGACAGAGCGTATACGGAGAGCCGAAGGGTGGATTTCACCCAAGGGCCTCATTCACGAGGAGATCGACACCTCGCGTTCCTTTGGCTACTTTTACCACTTTCCCGTGGTGAATGCGCGACCAGACGTGGAGGGACGACAGCTGACGGAGCAGGACGAGTTTGTGATTATCGGGAATCGAGGGTTGTGGGATTATATTTCGTATCAGACGGCGGTGGACATTGCGCGGTCGGAAATTTCTGACCCGATGATTGCAGCGCAAAAGTTGCGGGACTTTGCGATCAGTTATGGGTCAGATGGGAGCACAATGATCATGGTCATCTGCATCGCAGATCTATTCCGGCCAAAGAAGCAGCCAAAGGCCGATTCGTCGATGGAAATGGAAGCGTATAGTGCGTTGAAAAAGCGAGGCGGGAAGAAGACGGATATTCAGGACCGGACCATCGCTCGATTAGACTATGAAGTGTCACCTCCGGTGGGTCATCTCTGTCTCGTATTCACCGACATCCGGAATTCGACCCAGCTGTGGGAGGCAAACGCGGGTATGCCGACCGCGATGCGTCTCCATAATAATCTTTTGCGCCGACATTTGCGGCTATGCGGTGGATATGTCGTCAAAACGGAAGGGGACGCGTTCATGTGTTCGTTCCCGACTACGCTGGCCGCGTTATGGTGGTCCTTGACGGTACAGATTCAACTAATGCACGAGCCGTGGCCGTTGGAGATTTTGGAGTGTGAGGAGGGCAAAGAGGTGTGGGATGCGCAGGGCAACCTGATCGCGCGCGGTCTGTCGGTCCGTATGGGTATCCATTGTGGTACGCCCGTCTGTGAGCCCGACCCGATCACGGATCGGATGGACTACTTTGGCCCGATGGTCATTCGCGCAGCACGTATCAGCGGGAGCGCCGCTGGTGGACAAATCATGTGCAGCGCCGACGTCGTTCGAGAGATCAACGCGCGTATCACGGAAACGGGTCCCGACACGGAATACTCTGAGTTCCAACCCCCACAAGCGATCGAGGCGATCCGGCGAATGAACATCAAAGTGATCCCGGTTGGCGAGATCAAACTCAAGGGTCTCGAAATCCCCGAGATGGTGTCGTTGATTTACCCAGGGTCTGTCGCTGGACGCCAAGATGTGGATCTCACGGGTGGTTCGGCGAGCGCATCGGTGGTGCCGCCTGCCAAGGTGCAGATGAATATCGGGCAGGTGAGAGAGTTGGCGGTGTTGTGTCTCCGATTCGAAGCGCTCGCGAGCGGACGTGTCTTTCGACCCTATCCCAAACGCAAGGAGAGCGTGGCGTCTCAGTCGTCGCACCCTCCGGGCGAGCTTCCAAACGAGGAACAATTCGAGACGCGATACATGTACGGCGATCCTGATCAGCTGTTGCCGTCGATGCATGACAAGATGGGCGAGTTGGAGATGATGATGATGTTGGATTCGTTGTTGACGCGGCTGGAGAACGCGACATCGGCGATGACGATGGCGGTGGCGATGGAGCGGATGGAAGTGATGCGGAAGGGAGGATTGGACGAACGGACATTGAGTTTGATGTCGTCGTTGATGCTTGGGTGATCATTGGAGGTATATTATTCGTTTCGTTTCGTCTCATGGACCGTTTGTGTTGTTCGATTCGCATCGCTTTTTCTTTCTTTCTGAGATCGTGTCTTGGGGCCTATGGTTGCATTCGTATTTATCACGTTGCTTTCTATCATGCGAACTTTGTGTTCTTTTATTTGTTCTTTGTTCTGTATCTCTGGAATACCACACACGAATTCGAGATGACTTTGAATTGACAGGTATTTGATCGTAGCGGCGTCCGAGACCCCGACCCCAACTCACCACGAAACTTCGAGCAGCGATCTGTATTATGTAGCACCACAATGCGAACTCGACGGAAGAGATGCCAATCGATCCCACAAAGCTAACAGATTTGTTTCCGCCGTTCTGGGTTGGCTGGTGGGGCTGGTAGAAAAAAAAACATTTTGAAAACCAGCAGCAAGTACTGCACCTTTCAGTCAGTCTGTCTGTCAGTGACAATTGGCTCGATGAATCAATATATATTGTAAAACGTAAATGACATGTTTTACAACCAAGATACACGGGAAAAACAAAACTCCCCACCTTGTCGCTTCCAGATCTTTGTCGTTGTCCGTCATCGCTTCTGGGCTGCAGTTACCGTCAGCTCGTCTCACTGACCGGTATTGCTGGCAATTTTGCTCGTCTGGGCTTCTGGTAAGTCGTCGAATACGGCAACCGAGGTGCGCCTCACCCTCACCCTGCGGCAGCACTAGATATATCGAGACTGAAAGACGCTTTGAATTGATTGTACTTGGATAACGTCATACTAGTACCCACTAGTACATCACCCTGAGGATGTTCAAGTCCGAGTCATATACTTAATTGATTGCGACACGTTCGAGTCGTCACTTACTTCCCTGCTGCATTAATATTGCTATTTGAATACCAGATATCACTTACCATTTGAAGCCCGTCGAGTCATCTCGTCTGCATTGACGATGGCTAAAAAATGGGGGTTTGAATGAACGGTTGGAATTCGAAAAAAAAAAAAAAGGTCCCGACTCGGACTCCCACGTGCGCTCAGTTTCGAAAGCGCTCATTATCATTCACACCCTAACCCTGTGATGTGTCGAGTCCTCGAAAAAAAGACTGATCGGATCATACAGACGTACCCTCGCATGACTGGCATGTAAGTAATGGCCGCCAGGAAGCCATTTTCAAGTTTCGATGTGCGTCGGCAAGCAAAGACTATTGAAGAACCATCACCACCACTAGCACATTCCATTTCATCTATCCGAAAAACATCCTGCGACATGATTTACGCTCAATCAGACTCTGAACCGCGTTTGAGGTTAGACTTCATCTTCCCCTTGGATTGCCAGCTAGAGCTGCTAGGATCACTGGGACCGTCGGAAACGCTTTCGCTACTGCCACTGCTACTGCTGTGGCCGTGGCCACGGCCGTGACTGCTTGAACTGGGGCTGTCGGGTGCGCTGCCGCCGTTGCTGACGCTTGTGTCGTCGTCGTGATCGTCGGAGGTAGCGTCTTTATTAGGAAGAACAGACCAATTAAGCTTATCCTGCCAATTGCCAACGAAACCCTTGGCAGTGGCAGCGGGAGGAGAGCCAGTGCCAGTCCAAGAAAGGCTGACACTAACATCATTTTAATCAGCCACGAAGGGATCATATATTGAATAGATCTCACTCTTTATCTTTATCTTTAAAATCTTGATAGAACTTGTCAGCCGCTATCCCCATGCCCGACATATCTTCGAGCCCTTGAAAGTACACATTGGCAGAAGGTTTTATAAATGATGTCGTGGGTGACGCCGATACCGATGCCAATTTCAATGTTGGTGTTGGTAGTCCGAATTGCCTCTTGTCCAGTTCTTTCTGGTACGCCCTGATGGACCCCTATGCATCTCGTGAAATCAGAATAGAAGTGTAAGATGGCCTTTAAACCTACATCGGGCGGGACAGGCGGAGCTGTGGGTGCGGGAATGGATATAACCGGGGCAACAGCAGCTGTGACGAAGATTACGGGGAATAGTACAGAACGGAATCGCATCTCGCAAAATAGTTATGATCGTCAACAGAGGTTCATAAACGAGCGCGTTATCAGGCCGTCAACGGCAAACTGATAGTAGTTGGCGAACAAAGAGAAGGCTAATGAAAGACAAATCGTGAGCAGATCAGCACGAAATCGGTCAATAGACTTACTAGCCAGTACCTATGAGTAGAAGGAAGCGGGACGAGGTGCCTGAGCAAGGGCTGTCATTTATCAGGAAACGAGGGTGGGAAACGACACTGTTGATCAAGGTTACCAACAAACCATCGTAGATGTCTCTCAGGTTGCTTACTAGGGGCATATTGATATTGATGGAAAGAGTCTCGTTTCATATCACGAAATTGCGTTATCACCGGACCGAATGATCATCAGGCTCGCACAATTCTACGAACTGGGAAACCCCCGTTTAGTTCTGTGTTTGAACGCGTTCGAACGAACAAGAAATTGGTGTAGAAAACTGAAGCTTGAAGCCGGACGTGACGCCTCGACCAATGACTGGGAAGTTCAAAAGATACATAGTCAACCTTCTCTGGAATCAAAAGTCGGGAACTTTCGGTAGGAGAGCGTTAAGATCAAGGCTCAAAACGCGCCCTTCCCGGAGCGTCGTAACTACCATCTCTCGGATGCACATGCCAGTGGACAAACATCTGCCACACTCTTGGTGACCTAACAATGATACTCATAACTTCCCACCGGTCGTTTTGCAGATTCAGGCTGACCACAGCATTATGATCGAGGGAGGTTGATAAGAATTGGAAATGAGCAAGATCGCACTTTGCCGTCTCCAGATGAAGTTCATCACGTAGTACTTCAGTACTTGCTATAGCGCCGGCACGCGGAGCAGTCACCAGCCCTCAGTGACGCTATGACATCACACGATCTGGTCAGTGGGGACCAGTGTCAGCAAGGGGCGACATACATGAAACAGAATTTGCGTCCTCGCGGAATCCAGATTGTCATAGTAAGGGACGATTTTCGTCGTCGTCAAGTGTGCGTCTGCTCGAGACTCTCGTTACACAAATTTCCCATCCGGTAGCAAAGTCCAGCCGCCGTCAAGGCCTCATGGATCAGTATGTATCCTTTTTGCGGGGTACATGATATGATCATGATGTATCGATGGAAGTTCATGCCAATGACGTCAGGATCCAAATGCATCAACTCCGAATATTTTCTCGGATTTACCCTCCACTGACATCGGACTGCATAACCGTTGCTCACAACAAACATGCACAACGACATCGCTTGAATTTTTGGGAACAGCATAACCATCGACAGACAAACCTTCGGCAAGAGCCTCAAGGTTCTGCCTTGCCAATCATTCTACCGCGACTGTTGCACTCTGATTGCTCATTTTGGCCTACTAGCAGCGACACGATCCTGTGATGTTTCTAGCCATCACTTTTGAAGGTTCTAGACCACTGACTCGGTCACTCGATGCAGTCTTCGTAATCGTCTCCCAACTCAAGTCTCCTGCGTGAGTTTTCATATTTACTCAAAGCGTTCGTGCGCATGTTCCAATACATCCTTCATTGTCCTATAATCATCTCGGGTGTCATTGTTACCATCATATTTTACCGACATCGCCTTAAACATGACGCTCGGAGATTTAATTCGCGCCGGCGTTCCACGGATTCAAGTTGCTCAGGTCATTTGCTCGCCTTGGTCGACGCATTTCAGTGCCGTTCTTCCCTTTGTTATTGTTGGAGAGAATCAGGGTTCTACATCCACGCCCACATACCTACACCTACACGTAAGTCTCCGCTGTGGCACACGACACGAGATTATATCTATCCCCATAGATATCATTGCTATTCTGGAATATGCCAAGAGCAGACTCTTTACATCGAGTCGCATGCCGAAGCGGTGCCACCTGTTCTTCTTATAGTTTATATCTGGTATTGAATATAACGAAAAATCGAAAAACGTCCCTAGATTTGCCAGTATCGATCTGTCGAACGAGATCGAAATTGAAGACTTTGGGTTGAAGCGCTCGCCCATGCAGGTGGCATAGTTGGAGCCTGTTAGTTTCAACTCGACTCGGAGTTGCAATGGGCAGATAATTCCTTCTTTAGGATGAAGTAGAAGTTGTTGCCATCAGATGCCAGTGTGCTTCCCTCATCAATGATGCCCAGAATCCCCAATAGAGGCGATTCCCGGGACGTTGTTCCGCGCCATACTAGTAGTGCCGGGTATACACCGTATATCTCTTGCAGGAGCATCGATCAGAATATCCCAGGTATGAGACGAGTCTGCGTGAGCCTTTGTGAGACATTCTTCAATGCTCGTCGGCCTACACCGATGAACTAGACGGGCTGTTCTCCAATAGAGTCTAGCAGGTACGCTGGACTGGCCGGACTTGCATCACCATCTACTGGACTGCCAGTATTTGACGCTCATAATATCAACTCCCCTGGGGGAAGGAATGAACATAAAATAATGCTGTGATTTTAACCACAATCGGGGGAGCGGGATTCAGGTGAGTGCGAAGCGTGATCTTGAAGGTAATTCTGTGCGTGGGAGAGGATAACCTGGAATTGGTGTGTTTATCAGGCTCATCTCCAAGGATTAGGGTCGACCCGGTCGAGTACATTAAGCGCAGTGACGGGAAAAGGGGAGGCATGCGGTTTCACACTCTTGTGAGGGCCCAGGTGACTACCCCAAGCGTCACAGGATTTGGCAGGAAGAACGCTTCTGTCATTCTGGTAAACTTTCACGAGTACCATTATGACGGAGCCACGCTACTGTGATTGATAAACATCAGTCCTTTGTCACAAAGCAAGAGACATGCACCTACAAAAAAAACCACTTTCTACCCCAAGATGGACGGTCGTTCATCTTGTGTTCATTGACAGCTGGGTATTGCCTACAGCAAACTGGACGATGCATTATCGTCAGGCAATGCCTTGATTATACCCCGGACGGGAGTACAGATTTATGGCTGAAGGAAGAGAAAGCCAACAGGCATCCAAGTGAAAATTTGGTGTTGCGTATGTATACGCCTTCAACGGTCGTCATTTTATCCACAAACCTATATTCAACACATTGCTAACGGACCTATGATTGGCACTGATGATAGGTATACATACATGTTTGGATCCATATTTTGAGGTGGATTGAGTGTGTTGTGAGTAGATGTACTAAGATTGGGGAGGGATATATGGTAAGTGTACGAGGTTTATAAACCAAATATGCCAATTGAACATTTGTTTTGCAGTTGCAATGCGGGATGGGCAGTGGCATTGGTTACCAACTTGTCGCGTCTCCCCACTTGAACTGGCACAATCCAAAGTCTGGACTTTATATAGGTAATATGCAAGAAAAGTTGTTACGCATCTGTCACCTGTCACCCGATATGAAAAAAAACGAACGGCAGACAGCGACCCGCAGCAAATTGCAGTTCAGTTGCCGACATGTCCTGAGCAACATACAGCACATGACTGGGATCCGTTTGTCAGGAATCAGGCAACGAAAGATGTAAGCTGAGTCGCATACCGGTCAAATTTTGTATTCAAGACATAAAGTTACTATTAGCCAAGTGCCTTATCATATTCTAGTGGACCGCTTGGCGGGATCGATACTTGGTGATCCTGATGAACATGTTGAATTCAGGGTGTACAGTGCTTACTTGATTTAATACATGACCCCCCTTACTGAATATCGTTGAAGACTGACGGTGGCAAACAAGTTGCATAGACCCCCGTGCAATCACGGCATCGAGGCCCATTCCACCCGAATATGTCCCGCATCCCACAAGGAGCCCTCTGCTATCAAAGCGAGACATTGGAAGTTGAAGGATACCAAGAAGAGGCACAACAACTCAAGAAAAGCTAATCTACAAAAACACTATGGTTCATTGTGACGATGGTCGTCGACATGGCAAGTGATGAATAGCGTCGGAAGAGGTCACGTGTTCCAAGCTCTCGCTCTTGCCACTGGCGAGCAAACCAAACATTTCATACCCTGATCGTGTGACATGTTCCCGGTGGGTAAGTATTTTTTTAAAAACACACAATGAGATTATCTAAAGACCTGGAAGTACATACTGTAAAAAGTTTGTGGCCAAGGATCACTCCAGTGAGTCCAGTCTCAGAGTCTGGTTAAATTAGGATGCAACCTGAGAGGCTGGAATATTACTTTTCCCAACATCCTGCAAACTTGATTGACATATCAGACTGTCAACCATTCGAATCATGTGAAATGCCTGCTGCACTTGCATTGTATTCAATTTCACCATTAAACTCAGGTAAGAAGTTACATGCTTGTTCCTTTTCGAGCCAAACAGTCAAGTTTAGCCTCCTACATCTGTGTGGTCCAACATCAAATTTTTTGGAATCCGTGTGAGTTAACTTATCACCATGTTACAGAGTCACAGTAGCTTTACATTTGAGTGTGCCAGATAGTATAGGAACTCCGATATAAAACGAGGCATTTCTGCTTTGTATGGTTGGTCCACATTTTCATCAAGATTGCTTTTCAGAATAAATGGCCTTTTACCCTGATTGGCCACTTCCTATTGATTTGTTATTGAGTCATCTTTCAAATGTTGAATGCCATAATTTGCAAATTTTCCATGAAAACCAGAAAAAATGTTTGGAAGTGAGGATGGGGGCACATGGTGTGTGTCTCAAATATATTTTATCTCCAGTAATGCTTGCACAGGAAAGCCTGATTGATTGTTACAGTTTTCCCTTATAACCCCTCTTTTCCCTATGTTTACAGACTTATCATTTCTCCTCATGTCTTTGCAAGACACTTATCTTCTTTTTTTAACTAGTTCCTCTGGTTCCGAACCGGAACCCATCGGAACCACATCTCACTTCATCTTGTGGTCTCATCCCTTCACTTTTGACCGGAACCCTTTGGAACCATGTTCTATTACATTTCAGAACCTAACTCTTTCGTCTTCAACCGGAACCATAGGAATTCCTTTGGAACCACATTTTCTTACATAATGGACCAATTACTCCTCATCATCACTCTCCTTATGTGATGACTCATGATCCTTATTCATCCCACATAGCCCTGATACTGTGCACCCAGCCTTATGCAGTATGTAGTAACATAGTCCTCGCTGTGCACATAGGATTGCACAGTATCATAGAATGTATAAGTAGATACTTGGCTCCACCTGTATTCCCCAGCTAGTTCTATGCAATCCAGCATTATTACTTAGCACATCCACGAGCTCCAAGTGTGCGCATTGGGTAGTGAGACTTTTATTCTCTTTGCTTTGCCCACAACCAAGTCTTTGAACTATTTCAAGTGTTCGCTGTGCTACATTCCGACGCCCAGCGTTAACAAAAGAACTAGCTCTTCAACATTATCTCTGTCCCTTGACAGAAAGATACACCCACCATTTCCGGACAAGGATCTCGACGAGAACAGACCATACGTCCTCCCTCTGATTCATCAGACAACATTCCTACTCCGACCACAATTTTTGCACTTCCAGCACCAATCCCCATCGAGGACTGGAGAGTCCAAGAAGCACCACCAATCCATAGACAACCGCCACCCCCACCGCCCGGAGAGCCTCACTCCGACATTGAAATGTCAGACCAAGGAAGCAAAGACATTGAACTTAAAGCTGGACTCCCAGCAGATTTCTCTGGAGACCCGAAGGATGCTATATGTTGGAAGATGGCCATGACAGCCTACTTCAATATGAACCAAAAGTTCTACAATAAGAATGTCAAAGTCTTAACCGCCCTCGCAAAAAATGAGCAAGGGTTGAGGAAGCGCTTTCTCGGAATCCATCTATGTACAGCTTGCCAACAACACCGTAAAGGACCTCACCTTTGCCAAGCTCATGGAATTATTTGAGAAAATCTTCTTCCCCTTTGATTACAAGAACCAAGCCAGGGATCAGTTAGACAAGTTGACACAACTAGGGAAGAGTGATGCCGGATACACCAACTACATCATTACCTTCCAGGCTGCAGAAGCCATTGTGGGAATAGACAATGAATTAACCAAGATAAACTACCTCATGAAAGGACTGGACCCCGACATCTCCACAAAGATCCTCTCCATCAACCCCATCCCTGACAAACTCTCGGAATGGCTTAGGCTTGCCGGAGTATTCCACGCTCAGAATAAAAGGATTGAGGATCTGCGAAAGGGATGAAAGGTGGACTTCCAGAGCAAAGGAAAATCTACCAAAGATCCTAACGCTATGGATGTTGACGATGTTCGCATCAACTCCACCCAGCTTTCACCAGTAGAAAGGGCAGAACACATGAGAAACAACAAGTGTTTTAAATGCCACTGGGTAGGGTGCCACACCAGGAACCACTCCCGAGATAAGCATTCTGAGGGACAAGGAAAGAGCAACAACTGGGCCCCTCCTCGCTCGCAGAGGAATCCTGCCAGAAAAGAACTGGTCAGGAAGACTAAGTTTGAAGAGTATCAGGACACCTTAAAAGAAAGGGGTGTCACTGAGGAGGAACTCATATGCACACTTGACATCCTGTATGACATCGACAAACCAGAAACTGTTGCCACAAACCAGGTTGAAGAAGAAGAAATCCCAAAGAAGGATTTTTAGACGGGAGAAAAGGGTCGACGCTCTCCAATCCCGAAGTAATAGCACCAGTGTTCTTATCTGATCCAAACAGTGAATCTATGCGAATCCCCATCTCACTGTTTGAACAAGAAAACAACCAAATCATTGACACATTCG